>MU227529.1:2350564-2371627 GCA_018584345.1 Thuja plicata | reverse complement strand
AAATTACAAATTGACCTGGTAAATGCAATCTCCTATTGCTGATACAGATCCAATTTAGTTTACATAAAAATATTATCACCTTAATTGTGATTGAATAATACCTCTGATTCTCGGTATGCTCTATTCTTGGTTCTTGCTAACCAAATTCACCTTTTGTTGTTCCTGTTCTTGAAACTCTCAATCTAATCCATAGATTTGCTCATCTGATTCATTCATATTCTCCTCTCTCTTCACATCATCTATTCATCCATCATAATGAATGATTGCATCATCTATTTATAGATGGATTGACTTCATCGAGTTTTGAAAAAAATAATGTTAACTCTAAGATCAGGTTTAATTGTTTTAAATCAGTTAGACTGATTAAATCACTTACATTCATGTATCGTGTCCCTAAAGAAATGGATTTAAAATAATTAAATATCCTATAAATAGAATGCACTTGCTTTATCTGACGTGGAAGTCAGATCCACTTTTTGCGGGCTTCAACTGACTTTTAGTTTTGTCGGTCGGTCATGCTTGACTGTCCTTTGGTTTTGTTCTATCGGTTGCACTTTATTTGTCTTGTCGGTATGCACTGTATCTTGCATATCGAGTTCCTCTATCAGGTTCAACTTTATCTTTCTGCTTTGTGATTTTGGTTTACACACTAACTTGTGTCATCAGTTCTCTTTGCACTTAGTCATCTTCGGTGATCTCTTGGTATCTGATCTTCAGATTGCTCAGTCCTGTCTTTCAGTGTATGCTTACCGAAAGTGTTGTTTTCATACTAATGGCAAATTAATGTCATCAATCTTATCCCATGCAATTAGAGCTAATCTCTTTTTGTCATTAGATCCTTGCAAATTTTTTTTTAAAATTTTTTATTGATTTCCTTTTCTATTCCTCTCGGCATACTTAGACACATCATCTAATAAATAGGAATAGCTGAGAGAACAGATTTGATCATAGTTGTTTTCCCCGCGCTAGTTAACCATTTCCCTTTCCATGTTTCATTCTCTTTATCGATATTATCTAACACCTTACTCTATAATTTTGTTGATCTGTTGCCCTTATCCAAGGGGAGCCCCAAGTATTCGAATGGAAATTCTCCTATTTTATATTCTAGAATCCTACATATTCTTTGTTGCTCATCATTAGATGTGTTTAAAAAATAGATTTCAGATTTCCCTTAATTTATTTTTTGTCCAAAGGTTGTTGAATATAGATTTAGTATATCTCTAATTGTTCTAGCTTCTATTACATTAGCCCTACCAAAGAGGAGGTTATCATCAACAAATTGTTTATGTGTACATGCCTCCACTTCCTCATTTACCTTTATATCACATACCATGTTCTCATTCTTTGCTTTAGTTAGTGTTCTATCTAGGGATTCTGCCATAATGACGAAGAGAAAAGGAGATAGGGTATCACCTTGTCAGATACCTTGTGTGATATTAAAAAAACTAGTAGGGTTATCATTCACCATAAAAGACATCTTTGGCCCTGAAATGAATTCAAATATTAAGTTGATCCATTGCCTTGAGAAACCAAAGGATTCTAAACATTTTCACAAGAATCTTCAATCCACCTTATCATAAGCTTTTTTGATATCAAGCTTTATAAGCATGCTAGGATTATGGTTATGTTGAATCGTATGTATGAATTCTTGAGCTATAATCACCCCATCTATTATAGATCTTCTAGGAATAAATCCTGATTGTTCTTCCGATATGAGCATAGGCAAGAACATTTTAAGCCTATTTGCCATAGTTTTAGTTAATAGTTTATATAGTGTATTGCATAGAGATATGGGTCTGTAATCATCCAGACTTCCTAGGTTAAATTTTTTTGGTATTAAGGCTATAAAGGTATTATTTATTTCTTGGAGTATCCTACCTAAGTTTCGCATACCCTGTAATGCTGAAACAACTTCATCCCCAATAAAGCTCCAACATTGTTGATAAAAAAAATTAGGAAACCCATCAGGGCCAGGGGATTTATCAGGATGAAGATGTTTCAAGGCATTTTCCACTTCTTCTTTAGTGAATTTAGAATTTAATATTTTGTTATGTTCCTTAGTTATAATACTAGGTATATTTTTTAGAATCTCATTTTGGGCCATTGTGTTCGATCCTTCCATATTATTCAAAATTCCTTTGAAGTAATTAATTGCTTCTTCCGCAATGTTCTCTGGAGTCTTAAGTACGGTACCATCTTATTTTTTAATGGTTTTGATCTTGTTGAAGTTTTGTTTGACTTTAGAGTTTTTATGGAAGAATTTGGTATTTTCTCCTTCAGTTAACCATACTTATCTAGATCTTTGTTTCCAGTATGTTTCCTCTTTTGTCAATATATCTTCATAACTACTTAACAGTTTTTTTCTTCATTATATGTTTCTATATTCATCCCATCTCTGAGGATAACCTCATTTAATTCTTCTATGTCTTTCTCTATGCCTTCCTTCTATTCAAATATATTTTCAAAATGAGCCTTGTTCCATTCTATTAATCTTTGTTTTAAATGTTTCAGCTTTGCATTTAAAATAAAGGTTTTTGATCCCTTGAAACTTTTTTTCTTCCACCATTCTTCTATTTTAAGCATACACTCTTCATCTTTAAGCCACATTTTTTCAAATTTAAATGGATTCTTTTTGGGTGCTAAATCTTCTTCTAGGTTTAACTTAATTGGGAAGTGATCTGATCCTAAGTGTGAAACAATATTAGCTTTAAGGTTTACACTTAATTTTGTTAGATCCCAAATATAGAAGAACCTGTCTAATTTCTTAGTGATCAATTCAGTTCTAATTATCCTATTTGACCAAGTATATGAGTTATTATCTAAGGGAATATCCATCCCATTGATCATTTGTATCCACTCTTTAAATTCTATCATTGTTTGAGTAATACTCTTAGAGCCACCCGATTTTTCTCTTATGTCTAAGATAGAGTTAAAATCCCCTCCTAGAAAAATATTCATATTTGGATAAATTTGAATGAAAGTTTCAATTTCCTTCCATACTATTCTTTTTTCATGAAGGAATTTTGGTCCATATATATTAATAATAATAAATTCTAAACTACTAAAATTTTTAATCTTAGTCGTCATCCAATGGGAGTTGGAGGCTGAGAAGGTTGGAGAGATAAACCTTGGATTCCATATAAAGGCAAGTCCTCCATATTCTCCTTCCAAATCCACACCTTTAACCTCCCATATTCCTAATTTTTGACTTAGATTAGTGTACCCCTCCTCTCCTAGTTTAGATTCTTGTATTAAAAAAAGATGAGCCTCTAGAGAAGTTAAGCTTCTCTTAAGAAGGCATTGTTTTTTAGGGGCATTTAAACCCCTAACATTCCATGAAATTATTTTCATGGCACCTTGGGAAGGTCCTTCCCCTTCCCTGCATTCAGAATAGATGTGATTTTGACCTGTCCTAAAGCTAATCCATCCTTTTGTCTTAATTCTTTAAGGGATTTCCTACCCCTTTTAAGTGACTATTTTGGGTACTCTGGATTCTCCTTCCTGATAGAGGAGAGAGCTGTGCCTAATTTCCTATCCTTACTGCTCTCAGTTTCATGATCCATATTACAACCCAGGTCAAATTTTCCTTCACTCATTGATTCTATAACTCTGAGAATGAGCATATCCTCAGAATCATGGTTTAGTCCTAAGAAATCAATAATTTCTCCTATATCATTCTCATCTAGATCTTCATTAAACCTATTGTCTATATTAAAATTAAGAATTCCTTGTTTTTCCTGATTGCTTATTCCTGCAACATCCACTATCTGTTTAGGGATAAATTGTAATGGCTTAGGATTAAGGAACCTTTTTTGTTACATTCATGTTCCATTCCATAATTTTCATTAGTGAGAAGAGAAACTTTGCCTATATCATTCTTACTCGATGGTTTCTCTATCATATCATTTTGAATTGAAGAATATATGCTATTGTTATGTTTTTGTCTAATTCCATTATTTTTTTAATCCGTTTAATTTTTAGTCTATTGTTTTCCTCTACATCACTGGTTTCTTCATCAGATATATCCACCAGATCCTCATTAGTAGATATCAGATCTTTATAAGGCATCATACTACATAAATCTGGCATAACTTGTTTCTTAACCTGAGATTTTTTAGTCTTTATTATTTTGTTTTTAATAGTATTTCCAGAATTCTAGTTCTTTCTGCTGATATAATCGCTATCTATCAAGACTCTTGTATTATCACAGGGTTCTGTCATAATACCATTGTTGACTATTTTATGCTCGGTTTGTTATTCTACAAAATTTTCTTCATGACTTACTTTCATACTATGTGAAATGTCAGATCTAAACTCATCTTGAATCAAATGATCCTTAGTTTTCTTGTCACAATATGATACCTTAGTAATAGAAAAACTACCACAATCCAGAAAGGTCACTCCATGAGTGATGTCCATAGATTGTGGAAATATGGGATACATACATTTTTCCCCCTCTTCAATAAGAATAGAGTTTGGAGATGGAACAACATCATCTTCATTTTTAAAAAACTCGTTAAGGTCCGTAGTATAATCTATTATATTTCTTTTAATATCATAGTGAGAATTAAGCCATATTTTATGATAAATATTTCCATAAAAGTATTCTGGTTTAAACTGATATGTTATTTGGTTAACCTCAAATTTGATATGTTGTAGGAAATCATTCCTATCATCAGTTTGTATCAACATTTTAACATCTAATGAATTAAGAAGGTTCAGTTCTAAACCTATCATTCTTCCTAGGTTTCCACCAATTTGTGTAATAAGTTTTCTATGTATAAGTTCCACAGGCATGTTTAGGATTTTTATCCATCTAGGTACAGAGATGCAATCAAACATACTAGATTTAAAATTATGCTTCCATTTTATAAATTTAACTGCGTGCCCTAAATAATACATGTGATCATCAGACAATAATCTATTTTTAACAGAATCATCTCTGCATTCCAGAAAAAAATAGCTATCAACTAGATAAGTCATACTTACCTGTTCCCCAAGGGTTTTGTTAAACCATAATCTAATATCGTTATCTTCCAACCCATGGCCATACCATTTCCCATAAATCCCTGAAGCTGCATAATGATTCATCAAGCCATTTGTGAAAGTAATATTACCTTTGATGATTAGGTCTTCCGCATAAGTGTTAGGGTTAATTAATTTCATGAATCTATGGTGTGGCGGAGAGAATATCCCACCATTAGAGATCTCTCTTGTATTATGAGAAGGGAAAACCATCCCTCTATCTTGTTTTTTAGACAATAATGTGTCTGTTTGGTTTCGTCTATGTGGTGGAGTGTAGGGCACAGTTCTAGTTTTATCTATGCTATTCTCTATCTGGAGATGACTTAACCAATTATATGTGGGTAACTCAAAGGTATCTTTTTGTGGGTTTTTAGTTCGACCAATAATCTCATTCTTAGAGAAAGAAATTTGGGCATTTAGATCATTTACCGTATTGATTTTCGTTAAATGATTCACCTAATGGGCCTTCTTCAAAGATCTGTATGGGATCCTCCTTTGATTTACCAACTGAGAATACCCAGCCTAAAAACCGTTACTCTGCTCAAGGGACTCATGCCTAAAATATTTTAAGAACCAATGATTTTTCCATACTTCGTTAGGTTCAAAGTAGCTATGCCATTTCTACAATGATTTAGGGCATAATGAATGTTGCATTTTGTGATTTTGGTCCTACTCTACCATCCCTCGCAGTTTACGTTGTATAAGGTTAAGTTAAATAATTAAACAAATAACACATATTTATTTAATTGGCTAGGATAAGGGTAATGGACATATTTTAGTATCTACAAATGGTATGTACCCACTCATATTAGAGAACAATCAGAGCACCATATTCCCTTATTATCACAAATAGATGTCCAAGAATCAAAAGAGGATGAAGAAGAAGGAATGGGTAATTCTTAGGAGGCCCAACAAGGAGGGGAAGGCCATGAAGAATCACATATGGAATAAGAAGAAATATTAAGTATTAGAGAACAAGAAATTATCTCAAACATCCTTGAAGGAGTAGCATATATAAGACAACAAGAGATTCTACATCCAAAATGGGGGCAATTGGTCACAATCACCCATGTCCTTGATCACCCATACTATGATACATAAATAGCCAATAGGGTTCACCAAATAACTATTGCTGAATTTCTAAACTGATCTAATAATATCTTTGACTCACATGATTATGAATGGGATCAAATGTTTGATGCTACCATGGATATTGAGGTAGATGTGGTCTATAAATTTGCACCTTTACAGGAAAGAGGAGAAATTTCTAACACTACCCACCCTACAAATATGGTCACAGGATTGGCTGATGTGGTGATCCCTAGTATAATTAATGAATAAATAGGGGTCTTAATAGGACAAGAGGAGTACCAAAGGATATTAGAAGGCTTTGATAGAACAAGAGAAAGAGAAGAGGGAGAAAGAACAAACTTTAGATCGCTAGAGCTAGGTTCACATAGCACTAACAATGACCCTAATAATTTTGATCAGACTCTTAATGATCTAAACTCTATAGAAATTATCTTAACAGAACTCGTCTTTCTAGTTAATAATCTTGACACTAACGTGGTGTTGTCCTTAGAGTCCTATGAATCCCTATCATTGATAAACCCTAAGCTAATCGACTGTACTGAATCTGAGCCTACCAACATAATGAGTTTCCCCAATGACTAAACCCTGGCTTGTTATCTCAATGCTTGTGAACCCTATACCTCTTCCACCAGTGAAAGGACTCTAAATTTGATAGAGGAGGATATTAAGTTTCTTAGTCTCAAATTGAAAAATAAAAAGGAAAAAAGAACTGATGGTGAAAACCATATTGTGGCAGTATCAAATTCTAGAAAGGTAAAAACAAAAGACGTATCTGATGGTGAAAACCTCTCGAAAGTGCTAAAATATGAGAGACTCTTGATATTATCCCCAAACATTTCCAAGGAAGATCTTTATTATTGATAGAACCAACACAACCAGTCAGTCTGGGAACAACTGAAGCTCCACAGATAGTTTATATTGCACAATCCTTATCATAAGAAGAGAAAATACAAAGCATTGCATTCCTCAAGGAAAAGAAGATCAACTTTGCATGGTCTTATTATAACATCCCTAGATTGGATCCTAAAATGATAATGCTTCATTTATCTATTGCGCCTGGGATAAAAATTGTCAAACAGAAACTGAGAAAAATGCATCCACATGTCGCATTGCTAGTGAAGGCGAAACTTGAAAAGGTTTTGAAAGTTGGATTTATAAGAGTCATTGCCTATGTGGGATAGATTTCTAATGTATTCCATGTTTCTAAAGTGGATAAATCTATAAGAATTTGTACAGACTTTAGATATTTGAACAAGGCTTGTTCGAAGGATAATTTCCCACTACCCAATATTGACATGATTATAGATCTTACGATAGGACATGAAATATATTCACTTATGGATGGTTTTTATGGGTACAATCAAATAAAAATAGCACCCGAGGACCAATAAAAGACAACATTTACCTTTGCATGGGGTACATTTTCCTTGAATACAATGTCAGTTGGACTAAAGAATGTCAGAGCAACATACCAAAGGGCTATGACAATGATCTTTCATGGCATGATGCATAAAAATATGGAGTATTATGTAGATGATACTTTGGTTAAATCAAGAAGAAGAGCATCACATATTGAGGACTTGAGGAAAATCTTAGACATAATGGAGCAATTTCAATTAAGACACAATCCAAAGAAATGTGCATTCAGTGTCAAATCGTGAAAGCTACTAGGATTTATAGTTTCAACAAAAGGAATTGAAGTAGATCCAACTAAAGTGAAATAAATCATGGAAATGCAACCACCTCGCAATATAAGTCAAATGAGAATGCTTCGGGGAAGGGTTTAATCCATAAGGATATTCATGTGTCAACTAGCAGACAAAGCACAACCCTTCACAATTTTTTTGCATAAAGGAGTGACCTTCCAATGGGATGAACATTGCAAAAATAATTTCAAGGAATTAGAAGAATATCTAGAAAATCTGTCTATCCTAATGGCCCCTATTCAAGGAAAACCATTAATTCTCTACATTTCATTTATGGCAACATCACTAGGAATTTTTCTAGTACAAGAGGATGAACTTAAGAAGGAACAATCCATTTTCTATATCAGTAGGACATTAGTCTCCTATGAGCTCAATTATAGAAGGATAGAGAAATCCTTCTTAGCACTTGTTTTTGCATCACAAAAACTGAGACATTACATGCTTTCTCACATAGTGAGGCTAATTGCAAAGATTTATTCGTTGAAGTATCTTCTTAGTAACGCGACACTGACAAGAAGATTAGAAAAATGGGTCTTCGTACTCAATGAATTTGATATAGAATATGTGGATCTAAAACCAATCAAACGACAAGTGATAGTGAATCAACTAACTGGGTCACCATTGCAGGATGAAACACCTTTGATGATTGAATTTCCTAATGAAACTATAATGCACTTAACAGAACATTCATGGAAAATGTACTTTGATGGTTCCTTTACTCAAAAAGGATCAGGAGGAGGTGTTTTATTTGTTACTCCCTAGGGATATAAGATACCTAAATCTTATAAACTAATGTTTCCATGTACCAATTAATATCTCAGAGTATGAAGCCTTGGTGAATGGTCTCAAGCTCGCTATAGAATGGAAGATTGTAGATTTGCACATATATGGAGATTCTTAGCTCATTATTAACCAAGTAAATGGTGAGTATCAAAAAAGAGATGAAAAATTGATGCCTTAGAAGCATATTGTGGATGATTTCAAGAAGTAATTTGTCTTCATTACATTTTGGCAAATCCCAAGAACGGAAAATAGAGTTGCAAACACAATGGAAACACTGGCATCTATGTTACAACTAGAGGAACACTAGTTTTTCTATGAATTCCTTATGGAAGATTTACCCTTTCCCGCATTTGATGCACCTAAAACCCAGATAATATGTGCCCTAAATATTCAAAACCCATCCCGATATAGCAATATTTATGCTTATCTTAAAGATTAATCCTTACCTAATGGCCTATCTAGAAATGAGAGATGATCCCTAATTAGGACAGCATCACATTAGGTAATCATTACTACTGACTTATATAGGCGTGGTCTTGATGGAATGCTACTTAGGTGTTTAGAACTTGAAGAATCTAATCACGCATTAAAAGAGGTCCATGAAGATGTGTGTGGATCTCACTCGAATGGTCTATCACTAGCCAAAAAACTCCTAAGGGTCAGGTACTAATGGCCTAACATGGAAAAAAGATTCTATTAAATGTGCTAAAACATGCCAAAAATGCCAAACTCATGGAAATCACATACATGCTCTAGCCAGGGAGTTAATACCATTTATTACACATTGGCCATTTCAACAATGAGCCTTTAATCTTGTTGGAAAATTCTATCCTAACTCTAAGTGGGCATAAATACATCATCACGACCACTGATTATTTAACAAAGTGGGTCAAAGAAGTACCGATAATCAAAGCCATTGGGAAACAAGTATCCATGTTCATTCTAAACTACATCGATTGATTGTGAAAATGGGGATTCACTGGCAATTGCTTGTGGTTAGAATAAAGCTGAAAAAGTCAATTTGTCGGTGGATTTGGTGCAAGTGTTCATGATCACTGTGTCTGGAATAAAGCTCAGTGTTATGGGGTAAGCTTAGTTGTGCAGCAATGTGATCTTATTATGGAAGTGTAAAGTTGTCAAAAGACTACTTGCACATATATGGGTATTGAATTTATTATGGAAAGGTGATGGATGCTGCATAAAAGATGGTCAAAATAGATGGTGGATCTGACTACACATGGTGCCTAAGACAGGTTTTCACCATGGTACTTATCCATTGTGCCACCGAAGTGGTTTTCACAAATGGATGGATTTTGTTTCTCTTTCTCTTGTTTTCTTTTATACTTTTTTTTTTATTTTTTTATTTTTGAATTTTTTTATTTTTTGCTTTTTTTTTTTATTTTGACTATTTTTTGTTCTGTAATGGACTGCTGAAGGATCAAGCATAGAAGTACTTGAGATGAAATATATTTACAAGATGAGGGACTGGATCTCCTTCTAGTGTTGAAATCTGATAAGCTCTAGACCCAAACTTTTTTGTGATTATGAAGGGCCCCAACCAGTTAGGCTCAAATTTTCCTTTCTTTTCACGATTTTGGAGGTTCTTCATGTTGTGTTATAGGATGAGATTGCCAACCTCAAACTGGCAAGGTTTGATCTTCTTTTTGAACTGAAGGCGGAAGTGATTTTGATACACGTGGAGGTGATTTAGTTCATTGAGGCATCTCTCATCAAAGATTTCAAGATCTTGCAAGCGAGCAACTCTGTATTCTTCTTCAGACAATAAATTCTTGAGAGAAATTCTGAGGGAAGGGAGCTCAATTTCAATGGGTAGAACAACCTCAGTACCATAGACAATGGTAAATGGAGTGTCTCCATTGGGGTTACAGATGGAAATGTGATAGGCCCAAAGGGCGGGATTGAGGCAAAGGCGCCAATCATGGCCAGCATCATCGGCTATTTTCTTGAGGATTTTGAGGATAGTTTTATTTGTAGCCTTTGCCTGACCATTACCTTGCGGGAAATACTTGGAAGAGGAATGGTGGGTAATGCTCAGTTTTCTACATAGCTCTTTGACATCCTTGTTTTTAAAAGGTCCTCGATTATCAGTGACAATTTCCTGAGGAATGCCATAGTGACAGATAAGGTAGTTCAAAATAAACTTTGAAATATGTTTTCTAGTAGTGTAGGTAAGAGGAACAACTTTGACCCACTTGGTAAAGTATTTAGTGGCGGAAAGGATGTATTTATGGCCATTGGAATAATTGGGGAAAATCTATCCAACTAGGTCTAGGCCCCAGCGAGAAAAGGGCCAAGGGGTGATGGTGGGTTGAAGGGATTGAGAGTGAGTGTGTATCAAATCGTCGTGTTGCTAACAATGCACACATTTCTTCACATGTTTATAGGCGTCCTACTCCATGGTAGGCCAATAGTATCTAGTGCGTAACAATTTTTTGGCCAAGGTGAGCCCACTAGAATGGGCCCTAGAAATTCCTTAATGTACCTTCTCAAAGGACATTTGTGCTTCATCAAAATTCAGACACCCTAGAAGAGTTTTGTCAAAGTGATTTTAGAATAGGGTATCACCGAGAATCGTGTAACAGGAAGTGCGATGAATGAAGGTTTTTCGTTGATTAGGCATTGGGGTAAGTGGGGTATTTCCGTCATTAAGGTAGGAATAGATTTCTTGATACCATGAGGAATTAGGATCGGAAATTTCACACACCATTTCAGTGTTCGGTTGGTCATAGGCATGGACTGTAAGATTCTCAATGAGAAACTCACACCGTGCACTGTGTTCTGGCATGGTAATCATGGACCCGATGGTATCCATTGCATTGGCTGCTTTGTTGTTCATGCGAAGAATTTGCTAGAAGACCAAGTCAGTGAAATGTTGTTTAAGGTCTTCAACTGTGTGGCGATAGGGAAGCAGTTTATCATCCTTTGTTTGATATTCATCTAGAACTTGTTTGATAACCAATTATGAATCACCTAATACTAACAAACTGATAATCTTCCATTGTATAGCATGACAAAGTCCAAGTACAAGGGCTTCATATTCTACAATATTGTTGGTACAAGTAAATTTTAGTTTATAGGACTTAGGGATGAGATCCCCTTGCGATGTAACAAACAAGATTCCTACTCTCGATCCTTTCTGAGTAAAGGATCCATCAAAATAAAGTTTCCATGGGTGACTCGGGGCAAGATTGAGGACTGATTCATCTGGAAAATCTATGATTAGTGGATTCTTTCCATCACCAGGTGCTTTAGCTAACTGATCTACAATGACTTGTCCTTTTATAGCTTTCTGATCCACATAAACAATGTCAAACTCGCTAAGGATCATAACCCATTTCGTCGTACGGCCAGTAAGAGCAACTTGTGATAGGAGATACTTGAGTGGATCAATATTAGCAACAAGGTGAATCATATGATTAAGCATATAATGACGTAACTTCTATGTGCAGAAGACAACAACCAAACATGCCTTTTCAATGAGGGAATAATTCAATTCATAACCAACAAGTGTCTTGTTGAGGTAGTAAATTGCTCATTCTTTTCCAGTGTCATCTAGTTGTGCCAAAAGAGCACCTAATGCAACCTTTGTGGCAGATATGTACAAAATAAAAGGACAGTCAACAACAGGTGGCCCCAACATGGGTGAAATTAGCTAGATATCCTTTTAGTTTCTCAAATTCTTTTTGACATAGGCAATCCCATTGGAACTTGATATTCTTGCGTAGAAGATGAGAAAAGGGATGCACTTTATCTGCTAGCTATGACATGAATCTCTTGATAGACTAGAGCTTTCCTTGTAAGTTGTGCAACTATTTCAATGTTTTAGGCGGATGGCTTTTACTTTCTTTTGATCCACTTTTATTCTGCCTTGTGACACAATGTATCCCAACAACTTACCAAATTGTACTCCAAAGACACACTTCTTAGGATTTAGCCAAAGCTTGTATTTCTCCAATCACTCAAAGATTGTAGTGAGAATGGGAATGTGTGATTCTCATGTCTTGGATTTTCCCAAAAGATCATCTACATAGTCTTCCATGATGATGTGTAGGAGATCATGAAAGATAGTAGTCATTGCTCATTGATATGTTGCTATAGCATTCTTGAGACCAAAGGGCATCACCTGATAATAGAAGGTACCCCAAGGTGTAGTGAATGCAGGCTTGTGTTGATCTTTAGGTGCTATTTTGATCTGATTATAACCAGAGAAGCTATCTATGAGGGATAGCATCTCATGTTCAACAGTCAAATCCACTATAATGTCAATATTGGGAATTGGAAAATCATCCTTAGGACATGCAAGGTTCAAGTCTTTGAAGTCTTTACAGATGTGGATGCCCCTAGTAGGTTTTCCTACTAGTACAATGTTGGAGACCCATTCAGGATAGTCTATAGGTTGAATCACTTCTGCATCAAGCATCTTCTGAAGCTCTGCTTTGACTACCAATGCTACTTGAGGATGCATCTTACATAATTTTTTTTGTCAGGTTTCACTTGAGGATCCATAGAAAGATGGTGCATGACAAGATTTTTATCTAGCCTAGGCATATCCTTGTAGGTCTAGGAAAATTTGATTTTATACTTTTAAAGAATTGTAGTCATGTCTTTCTTTTTTTTATCATTGAGAGATACTATAATGTAGGTGATTTGTGGATTCTCTTATGTACCAAGGTTGATTGGAATATTGTCTTCAATGATCATGTAGGATATTTATGGTTTTGATGATATAAATGGTAGGTCAACTTCTCCCTCCTCTAGCACCTCAAAAAGGTTTTCACTAGAGTATGCGTCCTTTATTTTGTCTATTTCGTCATCTGAAGGTGCCTACGAGAGGTTTTCACCAAGGGATGTTTTGTATTTTTATTATTTTTTTAATTTTTATTTTCATTTTGACTTTTGTGACTAAGAGAGTTGACATGGATATCGAAGTAGGCTTTCTCATTGTAGTGGATTTGATGCTCGTATTCTTGGAGATTCTTAAGTCTAAAGAGAGCTAATACTGCCTCGTCTGAATCACAAATGTCAAAAGCTGGCGGTGAATCCTTGTGATCCCAGTCAATTAGTTTGGGGTTTATGAGGGGAAGGTGAGGGGATGAAAGGTCAGATTTTGTATGTTGGATGATATCAGTTTTGGTTACTGATCATGTTGTTGATATTCATGTTTTGTCATTGATGTCAACATACATTTCTGTGGAGAAGTCAGACTGGCTACTTGACTGGAAGAAGTGTACGAACACTGTACAGATGATTCAGAATGGTTGAAGTTGGAATTTAGAAGAAGGATGTGTACTGATCTTATTCCTAAGTTCTCTTGAATTAATGTTACATATTGTGGATGTTACAGTTGATTTGGTGAAGACTAGTTTTCTGGACTGTAACTGTGATTCTGGACAGAGCAGGTCTCTGTGTTTCTAGTATATCTTTCTGGTGAAGATACTTCAAATGATGCAAGATTACTGGTGGACAACCAACATATGTTAGAGTAATGGGTTGAGTTCGATTGTTGTTTTGTTACTGGTGACATCAGTTGTGGCATGTATTCTAGAGAAGACCTATTTACTGGCCGACTTTAGACATGTAGCGTGTGGAATTTATTGTGAGCGTGGATTGTGGATTTGGAAATATATGTGATGGATTGTAATTGATTTTTACTTGTTATAGGTATAGTGTGTATCTTAGAAAGGGTTTATATTATTATTTGTATGATGGAAATCCTTAATTAGCTAAACTAATTAATTATGTATTAGGAAAGCTTAACTGGCCGACCTAATGAATTATTATAAGAGGGTATATATGGATGATCTTTTCTTGTGGAGAAGATGTGGTAGAGAATTAAGGATAGAGATATGTGGAAGCTGTGAAGCTTGTTGACTGCTGGATGTAGAGCAGAGTTGATACTTCATTGGAAATGACCAAGCAAAGATAGTTTCTATTAGATAGTTCACTCGATTGTGTATTTTCTTTATACACTTGATTCAGATTTTAAATCCTTGAGGGTGGCTTTAACCTTCTTTGGGAAGTGTGCCTTGGTAGTGAGCCTACTATTTTCTTTGAATCCTAATAGGGTCTATCTCCTAGCAGGGACTGTGTGCTGTAATGTTGTAATAAGCTCCTAACACAGATACTATACTCTCAGTACATTATTTGTGGGTGTTAATTCCCACAAGGGGTTTTAACTTTAACAGGGTTTCCTCGACAAAAAATATTGTGTTATGGTGTTGACATTTACTGTGTTATCATTTAAATTTGCTAATATGGTTTATTAAGTTTAAATCTTAATAATCTATACTACAACTGATTCACCCCCCCTCTCTCAGTTGTCTTGTGGATTGTTATTACTAACAATTGGTATCAGAGCTACTAGTCCTTAGAGAGAAATTTTAATAGCTTGAGGTGATCCTAAAGATGACTTATTACAAGAAGGATATTCCAAAGTTTGACCCTGAAAAATTTGACAGTTGGAAGAACAAGATGAGAACACACTTGCTATGTCTGGGAATTGATTACTGGATTATCACAAAGAAGAATGAAAAGATAGCTACTAAGGATGAGTTATAAAAGGCTTCTAAAGATCAGAAGAAATTATTTTCATGTAATATGGCTGCAAGGGAATCTTTGATCAGCACTCTTTCAGAAGGAGAATTCACTTAAGTAAAAGACTTGGACTCTGCACATGAGATCTAGACAAGACTGGAAGCATTATATGTTGAAGACAAGTTTACAAAGAAAGAAAAGTTACAGAATTGGAAGACAAATATGGAATCACTGAAGATGAGAACATTAGGGCATATGCACAAATAATTACTGAAGTGGTTACTAGCATTAGAAACTCTGGAGGAACTTACAGTGAGGAAGAAGTGATTGCAAAGATACTCAGATCTTTGACACATGTATACAGAACCCAAGTACAATCCATAGAGGAAATTATACCTTTGACACTAAACTTCACCGGAGAAATGTTGATTGGAAAGCTAACTACATTTGAGATCGTAGAATTGGGAGATACTTTACCTAAAGTTGAGTCAACATTCAAGGCAACCGTGCGCAAAAACAAAAAGACCTTATCTAGAATTGCAAGCACCAGTAGTGGTGACATAAGAGAAGAGCTTGGAGCTTATGCTGATGAATGAGAACAGATACAGGAGGAAGAAAGAAAGCTAGATGAAGTTGTGGCATTGATTTCTAGAATAGAAAAGAGAGGTAAGGGTAAATTTGAAGGCAAATTACCTTTGAAATGTTTTTTATGTAACAAGATTGGTCATTTTGCATCTAGATGTCCTACAAGAGTTCCAAAGCACAAACCTAAGTTTTTCAAGTCTAAATATTCAAAAGACAAGGAATGTTATTATGCTAGTGAGGGTATATCAGATGATGATGATGGTGACTATGATGAAATTGGATTCATTTCTATTAAGGATGATGTACCTATGCATGAAGAAAAAACTTTAGTATCTCGAGTAGAAAATAAATTTGAGTGAGTTATAGACAGTGGTTGTTCACATCATATGACTTTGAAAAGACATGATGGAGGTGTTGTTAGATTTGGTGACAATACTCCTAAGCTTATTATTGGAGTTGGATATATCTCTTTGGATGGAAAAACTAACACTAACAATGTATTACTTGTTGATGGACTTAAGCATAATTTGTTAAGTGTTGGACAGTTAGTGGACAAGGGTTATCAATTAAACTTCATCAATGGAAAATGTTCTATCAAAAGTAAAACAAGAGACCTGATTGCATCTGGTACTAAATCCAGAGGTAATGTATTTGAATTGAATACATCTAAAGCTTCTTGTTTTATTGCAAAGGTTGATGATAGTTGGTTATGGCACAGAAGATTTTGTCATGTTAACTTTGATAACATTGTAAAGGCATGTACAACTAATGCAGTAAGAGATCTATTTAAGATTGTAAAGCCATCTAACACTATGTGTAGAGAATGTGTTATGGGGAAGCATACTAGAAAAACTTTCAAAAGAAAAGCTTATTCAGCTAAAGCGAAGTTGGATATGGTACATACAGATCTATGTGGTCCTACACAAATAAGATCATACTATGGTGAAAGGTACTTTATACTATTTGTCAATGATTTTTCTAGAATGATGTGGGTTACATATTTAAGAGAGAAATCTGAAGTATTTGAAAAATTCAAGTTATTCAAAGAAAAAATTGAGAATGAATCTGGTTTAAAGTTGAAGTGTTTGAGATCAAACAGAGGAGGAGAGTTTACATCAGAACTGGTTAATGCATACTGTGAAGAAAATGGAATACACAGACAGACTTCAGCCCCTAGAAATCCACAACAGAATGGGATAGCAGAGTGAAGAAATAGAACTATATTAGATGTTGCAAGGATTATGTTGTTGGAAGGAAATGTGTCACATGTTCACTGGAGAGAAGTATTTGGGACTGTTGTGTACACATTAAACAAAATTCAGATCAGAGAAGGTAGAAATAAAACTCCTTATTAATTATGGTTCTAATTAAGTAAAAGTAGGATTTGAAAGGTCCCAAGACCTTGCACAAAAGCAACAAAAGATAGGTCAAAGAAAGACCAAAAAAAAAACTGTGGAGCCCCACCAAATAAGCCAAAGGAACTAACCATAGTTCCAACCAAAAAGAAAAAGGCCCAACCAGCCACAAACAAGGCAATCAAGATTTACATTTTTGCCCATCTTTATGTGAACGTAAGTTCATATCAAATGAAGGAGTGGAAGACTTAACTTTTTTTCCCTTAACTATTGTCCATCCATCCTCCACCTTTTCAACATCCTTCTTCTAGTCCAAAGAGGAACCAATAGAGTCCACTAAAGGGCAAGTCACAATCCCAGCCACAGGAGGGGCAGGACTCGCAACATACCCTAAGATCCTCCCAGGAGAACCATGACCATCATAACTAAGAGCACCAGAAGATAAAAGCGCTAAACCAAGGACAACATCATTGTTCTACATAGGGACAACACTAGCAACACCAGAAGGGATAGCATCAGAGACAACAATAGTAGCTTCAAAGATAGCATTAGCGACAATAGATACAACATTAGAATCTCCAGCCAAAGCTTGATCTTTCTGAGGAGGACAGGCAGTCAAACCCCCATCCATAGAATCTTTACAAACCGTATCAGATGTACACCACACAACAAGATGGACAGTCTTGTGGAAAATCCTACATCTGAACGGAATACCTTCATAATCAAGATTCTGAGTCCAAGAGCCCAAAGAAGAGGCCACAGTGATCTTCTCAGGGAGACCCTTGGAAACGCCCATCTCCACAAGAATACAAGCATACGTCATCTTAAAAATTTTAGAGGAGTACATATCTACCATGTGAAAATCCCCAAGAGCCTTGCCCACCGATTCCAAAACAGAATCCAGCCATAGATGAAGGGGAAGATTCAACCATCTAACCCATAAGGGTATCTTATTAAAGTACTTAGAGAGAGGATCAAACCCCTGATACCAAGGTTTGGCCATCAAAGGGAAGCGCTCCTCCCAAGAAAAACAATAGTAAAAAAAAATAGTCTTCCTATCTGCAACATTATCAAACTTTACAATAAAAAACCCCCTTGCCACAGGGTAAATCTGAACATCATCAGTTAATAATGGTTCCCACTATTAAGAAATCCAAGCATGCAACTGAGAAAGAGAGGGCCAAAAACCCCTAAAATGAAAGATAGCAGCATTGGAAGAAAAATCTTCCATAGTTTTTAAATTCTCATCAACAATATCAGTATCAAGATTGACAACAATAGGGTTACTTACAGAAACAAGCACCACAGGAGGAGAGGAACGGTTACCTCCCCTCCCAGCAAAGGCCTAGCCATGGATGACCACTTCAAAGGCAGCCACATCAGCAAAGGAAAGCATAGGTTTGTGAGTAGCGGTGCTGGATGCCATAAAACCCCCTCCATTCGGCAAAGACACCCCAAATGAAGCCCCTTCCAAACAAGAGGCAACAGCGGTAGCGGCATCGGGAGAAGGCCCTCCCCCAACAGAGGCAACTTCCAAGCCAACAGCTGAGCAGGAAGCGACATCCAAGGAGACTTTTGAATTTCCCCTTGGGTAGGAGATGGCAGCGGCAGAGGAATCCGCAGAAGGCATCATGGTATTAAGGATGTCTCGTGTTATGAGTTATGGTTTAATCATACACCTACTATGAAATATTTTAGAATATTTGGAAGTAAATGATATATAAAGAGAGATGATGAGATAGGAAAGTTTGATTATAGAAGTGATGAAGGAATCTTTCTTGGTTATTCCACTAAGAGTAAAGCTTATAAATGTTTTAATCTAAGATTGAGGAAACTGATTGAAAGCGCCAATGTGAGGATAGATGAAAAGTTTCAGATTTAGGAAACGATATATGATTGTGGTCATATTACAAAAACAAAAGAGGTTACTGCTGAGCCTAAAGAATCTCTGATGATTAACGATGAGATTGAAGATGAATAGACTAAAGATACTGAAACATTGAAGACACCAAGGTATGTTAAGAAGAACCATCCTGAAGATCAAATTATTGGTGATGCAAGAAAGGCATGATGACTAGATCTAGAGTTAGAGATGAGATCTATTTGATTTCTCAAGTTAAACCAAAGACTATTGATGAAGCATGTAGAGATAAATCTTGGACTAAAGCCACGAAAGAAGAACTAGAAGAGACAAAGAAGAACAATACTTGGGAATTAGTTCCAAGACCTAAGAACTAAAATGTGATTGTCACTAAATGGGTTTTCAGAAACAAGATGGATGAGGAAGGAACAATGGTAAGAAACAAGGCTAGACTGGTATGTAAGGGCTACTCACACAAGAAGGCATAGACTATGAAGAAAAATTTGCTCATGTTTCTAGATTGGAAGCTGTGAATTATTCCTTGCTTATGTTGCACATAAATACTTTAAGGTTTATCAGATGGATGTGAAGTCAACATTATTGAATGGTGATTTAGAAGAAGTTTACATTGAGCAACCTGATGGTTTTCCTTTGACAGATGATGAAAACATGGTTTGCAGATTGAAGAAAGCACTGTATGGACTAAAACAAGCACCAAGGGCATGGTATGCAAGATTGAACAAATATCTACTTTGTCTTGGCTTCAGAAAAGGTAATGCAGATATTAATTTATACTTAAGAACTGAAGAAGATGGAATCTTGATTATAGAAGTTTTGTTGATGATATAATTTTTGGAGGCAATGATAAGATGAGTAAGAAGTTTGCTAAAGAAATGGAAAATGAATTTTAAATGTCAATGATTGGTGAGATGAAATACTTCCTTGGTTTGCAAATCAATCAGAGTAAGAATGGCATTTTTATATCTTAGACCAAGTATCTTAAAGAAATGTTGAAATTTTTTGGAATGGAAGATTGTAAACCTGTTGGAACACCTATGGTGGCAGGAAACAAACTGACTAATAGTGATGAGACTCAAAGTGTTGTTCAGACTAAGTACAGATTAATGATTGGAGGTCTACAATATCTAACACACACTAGACCATATATTACCAATGTAGATGGAATTGTGACTAGATATCAGGCGGATCCTAAAGAAACACATTTTGTTTCTGTGAAAAGAATTTTTAGATATTTGAAAGGGACAATAGAATATGGATTATGGTATGAGAAATCTGATGATTTTACATTGCAAGCTTTTACTGATGTTGATTAGGAAAGTAATGTGGATGATAGGAAGAGTAAAAATGGTGGTGCATTTTTTCTTGGGAAAAGGTTGGTTTCTTGGTTGAGCAAGAAGCAAAACTGTATTGCTCAATCTACTGCTAAGTCAGAATATGTTGATGCTGCAATAAATTGCACACAAGTTGTTTGGATGAAACAAATGTTGGAATACATCAGAATAACTTTCAAAGAGCCGGTGGTTATTCATTGTGATAACACTAGCACAGTAAACATGTCAAATAATCTTGTAATACATTCAAAAACTAAGAATATTTCTATTAAGTACCATTTCTTGAGGGTGAAGGTAGCAAATAAAGAAATTAGACTGGAGTACATTAGCACAAAGGAACAAATAGCAGACATATTTACCAAAACCTTGCCAAAAGATGCTTTTGAATATCTTAGAGGCATGCTTGGGGTGGTGGCCCCTCCCAGTGGTAATTAATTGATGTAGATATGCATTAGTCCAATAGTTTTCAGAGCTATATCACTATCTGGACTTGATGTATGGATCTACTCCTTAGGGGGGAGTGATCGCAGGAGAACACTATGGAGTACATTTGGGTGATCTTGCACCTAATTATTGAACATGAAGAATTGAAATAGCTACAGTTGAGTTATAGCACCCTTTGCCATTGTTTCCAAAGGGGGAAGGAATCTATGTGAAAATCCCTACTATTTTGGGGAGATTTGTGTTGAGGATATTGAGAAGATTGTATTGAGAGAAAGTACTTTTGGGTTGATGCATATGGATTTTCC
>MU227529.1:2337206-2350514 GCA_018584345.1 Thuja plicata | reverse complement strand
TGGGTTGATGCATATGGATTTTCCCATATGTTGCCATCAATGCCAAAGGGGGAGATTGTTGGATGATATCAGTTTTGGTTACTGATCATGTTGTTGATATTCATGTTTTGTCACTGATGTCAACATACATTTCTGTGGAGAAGACAGACTGGCTACTTGACTGGAAGAAGTGTATAGACATTGTACGGATGATTCAGAATGATCAAAGTTGGAATTTAGCAGAAGGATGTGTACTGATATCATGCCTAAGGTCGCTTGACTTAATGTTACATATTGAGGATGTTATAGTTTATTTGGTGAAGACTAGTTTTCTAGACTGTAACTGTGATTTTGGACAGAGTAATGGGTTGAGTTTGATTGTTGTTTTGTTACTGGTGACGTCAGTTGTGGCGTGTATTCTGGAAAAGACCTATTTACTGGCCGACTTCAAACATGTAGCATGTGGAATTAATTGTGAGTGTGGATTGTGGATTTGGAAATATATGTGATGGATTGTAATTGATGTTTACTTGTTATAGGTACCATGTGTATCTTAGAAAGGGGTTATATTATTATTTGTATGATGGAAAGCCTTAATTGGCCGACCTAATTAATTATGTATTAGGAAAGCTTAACTGGCCAACCTAATGAATTATTGTAAGAGGGTATATATGGATGATCTTTTCTTGTGGAGAAGATGTGGTAGAGAATTAAGGACAGAGATGTGTAGAAGTAGCGAAGCTTGTTGACTATTGGATATAGAGTAGAGTTGATACTTCATTGGAACTGACCAAGAAAAGACAGTTGCTATCAGACAGTTCACTAGATTTTGTATTTTCTTTATACACTTGATTCAGATTGTAAATCCTTGAGGGTGGCTTTAACCTTCTTTGGACAGTGTGCCTTGGCAATGAGCCTACTATTTTATTTGACTCCTAACAAGGTCTCTCTCCTAATAGGGACTGTGTACTATAATGTTGTAATAAGATCCTAATAGGGCTAATATATTTTAACAAGGATACTATACTCTCAGTACATTATTTGTGGGTGTTAATTCCCACTGAGGTTTTACCTTTAATAGGTTTTCCTCGACAACAAATATTATGTTATGGTGTTGGCATTTACTGTGTTATCATTTACTTTTGCTGATATGGTTTATAAAGTTTAAAGTTTAATAATCTATACTGCAACTTATTCACCCCCCCTTCTCAGTTGTCTTGTGGATTGTTATTCCTAACATTGTAATGATGAGGACGTGATCAAAGTCATCAAGGTCATCTTTGATGTATTGGAAAGGGACTTCAAAAAACACCTCTTCGATGTATGAATCAGATGCAGCTAAACAATAGTCCTTAGCGAAGTCAATTGCAGTTTCTAAGGATCCCAATCCTTGTCCGGGAGGATAGCTGTTTGTTGTAATAATTGTCTTTTTACCAATTTCATTTGCACCAAGGCTAGTTCCATGATATCCCATGCCTTCAATGATGGGGGTGGCCTTGATATACTTTTCTTTAGGGAATTTCACTGGTTTTTCTTCTTCTTTGTTGTAGAGCCAATCAAGGATGTTAGATTCCATATGCTCATCTGATAAAGACCCCCAATGTTAAAAAGTGGTCTTTTTGCATTGCATAAGGTCCTTTTCCTTAAAGGGAGTTAGCAGTGACAGTCTCACATAGGACTTTGAGGACAAAGGGAGTTGTCTGATGCATAGAGCACTTTCAAATTTGTATTCTCCCATGCCCTGATCCATAAAAGTGATCTTCTTTTTAGACTCATGGATTTTGTCTTCAGTGACCTTTCATTTTCATTTGGATTGATCAACTGGTGTCTCTAATGTCTTCTTTTTAGCTAAGGAGTTTTGTTGAAGAGGTGTTTCTTTCTCGATAGGTCGACTGAACTCATTCAATGGAGAATAATTTGATTGTTTTCTTTCTAGTCTCTTGTAGTATTAAAATGGTTCAGGGTCTCCTGGAACCGTGATATCTCTACTGTGATGTGCAAACTTGAGGCATTGGTGGTAGGTAGAGGGTACACCTTGGATAGTGTGTATCCAGGGTTGACCTAGCAAGATGTTGTATGGTAGATCCAGGTCCAGCACATGACAAATAGTTTCAATAAGGGTTGGGCCCACTTGTAGAGGCAGTGTGATCAAACCTTTTCTTTCTTGTTCTTTGTCATCATAAGCCTTTATTGTGATTCTCTTGTCTACATCTAGGGGGTCCTCAGAAAGACCAATGTTTTGAATCATTTTCAGTGTACACAAATTTAGGCCAGATTCACCATCTATAAGGACTCGTTTGATTTTACTGGATTGGATTTTGTCTTTGATGTGGAGGGACTTATTATGGTGAAGGTCGGGACAATGGAAGTCCTTGTCAATGAAAACAAGATGCTCTTTTGCAGCTAAATTCCCAATCATAGCTTGGAACTGGGAAGCGTTGATATTTTTTAAGAACACGAGATTCATTCAGAGCATTCTCAAGAACTTATTTGTGAATAGGGAAGGTATGCAGAATTTTTAGGATGGATATTTGTGTAGGAATATTTCCTAACTGGTCCAATAGGTCATAACGTGAGGCAGGTCGGGCAGCAGTAGATAGTGCAACTGGTAGACTTGCAGATGTAGAGGGATTATCGGGGGCTTGGACAGTGACTCTGGGTCTGCACGTGGTAGCATTGCAATCGAAAGCTTTGAGGATCATGGTATTGACATGGGTTTTGGATGCTTTGATATGTCCACAAAGTTGATCAAAACCAAAGATACCATTTTCTTTTAGCCACATGTTCCGTCAATACCTGTGATATTGTTGGTGGAGTAATCATATGGGATCACGTTAGATGCATTATTTTGATTATATTGTGGAAAAGGTTGGTTGTAGACTTTTAGCTTTGCATTGGATGAGGAAGCATTTTGGCCTTTGACTTTGATTTTTCCATCATCAATAAGATCTTGCATAAAGTGCCTCAATTTCATGCACTTCTTGTTATCATGTCCTTTAATGCGATGATAATCGTAGTATTAATTCTCTTTATACCATGTAGGCTTGGGTTGATTCTCATTGAAAGACCGAGTATTTGGATAGACTATCATTCTTTGATCAACAAGCTATTTAAAGATCACATCTAACAGTTTCATCAATGTTGTGAATTTTTGTTGTTTTTTATTGTTGTTATTACCATTGTTATTGTTGTTGTTGCAAGGGAGAAAATAAGATTGATTGCACGGTTGAGATTGTTGTTGTCGATTGTTGTTTTGATTTTGATTTTGATTATTATTTTGATTTTGTTTCTAGTTTTGATTCTGATTGTTGTTGCGATTGTTTTGATTAATTTTTTTGGACACCTGAACATTCTAAACATGTTTAGCATCAGTCACTCCATTGTTGAAAACTCCTTTGTTTTTACTCAAGAATTTCAGTTTGTCATTGTTGGAAGGAGTATAGTGTTTGATGCTACCTTTTTGCAAAAGCCCATCTTCGATGTCTTTTCCCTTCTTGACAAGGGATTCAAAGGTGTCATGTGAAGCCATTTTCATTTGGAACGACATCTAGGAGGCAAAATTCTTTGTGAATATGTCAATTAAGTGAATATCAAGTACTTTCCATGGCATACAATTTGCGATATGTCTCCATCATTGTAAGAAGATAGCAAAGGTTTCACCATTCTTTTGCTTGGTATTGAACAAATCATTGAGTGTCACTTGAGTTCAATGTTATAAAAATATTGTCCAACAAATTTCTCTGTGAGATCAGAGAAAGTAGAGATTGTCTCGTAAGGAAGGGCCATGAACCATTCTAAAGTCATGCCTCCAAGACTCCTAGTGAAGAGTATCTTTAGGTAAATTTTTTTGTAGGCAACTTATTGACATGCAATGTAGAAATCTTTGAGATGTTGTAGAGGACATGTATCTCCCTTATATTTTTCAAATTTAGTGATCTCAAAGTTTGGAGGGAATGGTTGCATCGTGATAGACTTGTCGAATGGATAGGGACAAATCTCAACAAAAGAAAACTACTTTTTGCCCCCATTCTACAAACCATACACAAGAATTTTGAGCTTGTTAACTTTCTTGGCTAAATCTAGAGCATTGTGCATAGTATATTGTGGCCCATAAGCTTGTCCTCCTCCAAATTGCACAGTCAAAAACCCAGTTGAGGTCATACCGACTATGGGAGGGGTTGTGTATTGGTAAGCTCAAGATGTATTGATTGTAGATTTCTTCATGCCAATTGTTGGGAATGTAAATGATGTAGATTGAGGCATGGAGACTTGCCTTATGTTGTTGAAATTAGCACTTGCACCTTGAGAGTTATTCCTTGTCGTATGAGTGTTATTGTGTGAAGTAATGTTGGGAAAAACACTTAGGATCTGTTGGATTTGTACGTTGGTCAATTGGACTATTGATGGAGTTGTTGATATGGGTGTTGATGTGGGAACTTATGTAGAAGGCTCACTAGCAACTGCCTTACTGGCGTCACATGATGATGTTGCATTTGAATTGAAGGTCATGGTCATGCTTGTAGCAGTGGTAGCCTTAGTGATGTTACTAGTGAGAAGTGATTCATCAAAGTCAACAAACACTGTAATGCCATTTCAAATGAGGTTCAAGAATATTTCTTCGCTATTTTGACTAATGGCCTTTTCAACCATTTCTAAGTTATATGGATCTCTAAGAAATTCAATCACTTGTGTAGGTCTTTCTTCTTGATCCACTAAATCTGTTTCTTCAAGATCATTGGTTATGTCATTGATTTGTATCCTTGATGAGAAAAAGGATTCTCGTCGTCAAAGGAAGTGTTGATTGTTGCATGCATCATGTTTCTAGCTTGGGATCGAGTAACTACCATACAATGGCAAACTTAGAAGAATGGAAGATGAGAAATGCGAGATTGAAAGATGAAAGTAGATGGAGCAAAGATCTTGTTCTTGGATTGATTTGATTTTGATTGATTGGATTGGATCGATTGATGATTGCTTAAGGATTTATTGATGATTGATTAGGATTGAATTGAAATTGATTTTTATTTAAAGGTTTTATAACAAATCCTAGGTATAACAAGACCTTGTGATGAAATAAACACAAAAGGATTAAATTTGATGGTATCTTTTCCTACTTGAAGATAGACTTGTGATATCAAGAAAAATAGGACATTACCAATGGATTTAAATTACTTGAGACAGACTAGTGGTCTACAAGCAATGTTGTGTTTGTCTAAGGATGAAGGTCTACAACACTTTTGATTAAGATCGTCCAACCTAACAAGGGATTGATTTGATTTGAAGTCCAAAGAAGTTTGATTTAATGCTCTGAGGGAGAGGGTGATGTTTGATGATGATGGAAAAAATGAGAAAATGATTTTAGAAACAAGAGGTTGATCTAGTTGTATTGCTTGAGGGCAACAAAAGAATGATTTATGTGATATTTGGCCATGAAGTTGCAAAAATTTTTGTTTTAGATGATGGCGTCAAATTTCTCGTGATTCTTGATTTCTTGTTTGATTGATTGGGTAATATGTTGATATTCCTTGGATTTGCAATTGGTCTCTTTCTATTCTCGATAAAATGGAGGAACCGAAAGCTTAACTTTCTTGTGTTTCTTGGAATTGGTCATGTCCTATAGCAAAAAATCTTATTTTGAACGAGCAACTGAATGTTTTAAGACAAATGGTTTTAGGATTCAATAAAAGACCAAATTTTGATTTTTTTGGTAAATTTTGAAGCTCACTATTTTAAAGAGAAGATGACAGTTCTCAGATGCAGATGGCAATTGTAGGTCCTAGACGGTGAAACTTCGCTGACAACTGATCTTCGCAGACGACAATGCCAGGTCAAAGATGATAGTCTATGAGCAGGATAGTGTTTTGATGATTTTGTCAAATTTTGATCTTAGTTTGATTTTTAGTGGATTTTTTCAATGGCAAGAACCAATTTCATCATAGTCAAACCAAAAAATAACAAACATGTGTCCTAAAAATAATCCAATAAGGGACAAAGCGACCTTGAAGGATACAAGCAAGTGTGACAAATTTGTTTGTTAAGGAATCCGTTCTTGTTTTGATTTGTCAATATTCTTCAAACACTTAAAACACATCCTACCTAAGGAAATTTGTGTAGCATGAAAATATTTTCTCGTAAACGTAGGTACACACATGAGAGCTAATCAAAATACGATTGTCACCAAGCACGCAATGGCTCCATTTATGACATCGTATTAGCCAAATCTAAATGCTCAAGGTGACACGAATGTACGAGTGATCTTGGGAAAGTTACTATCTTCCTTGCACAAACATTATCACCTTTCGGGGGTGAACTGGGCGGGCCTCTAGTTTAATGGTTCTTAATAAGGTCTTATGTTCATGGCTACCCCTTGTAGTTTTGCAAGCAAAATTAAGGCTTATAGCCCTACAAGCACCCAAAATGTATAGCCTCGCAAGATAGATTGATACCTCTTGGCCCTACACAAGTTGAATGTATCCCCCTTGTAGTCTTATAAACAAGATTGAGACCAAGATGGCCCTACAAACGCCCAGTCAAGTGTAGTCTTGCGTAGCAATATTTAGGCAGCGAGGCCCTACAAATGAAGGAGAATTAGAGATAGAAATAGTCACCTCTTTCCTCTCTTTTGATTGAAGAAACATTTTGATTATAGTGGGGTGGAGTAGCCAGGTCCACTTGTTCTCCACTTGGGTCATTCTGAAAAGATTGTTCTCTTGGCAGGACCTCTAAAGGATTAACATAAAGCAATAGATTGGCAACGAGAGGGGTCTAGATTTCTAATCTTTCCACAAAGGGAAAAGAGCATAGTCTCCTACCTAATGTTGTTTTATCCCAAACACATAAAACACTTTGTTATTTTTCAAAAGCTTATTTGTCTAAAATAAAATAAACATGTCTAGGTTTTTGATCTTCCAAAAGGAAGAGAGCATACTCCTCTAATGCTTATTTTGAGTCACACAAAAGATCTTCTAATTAATCTAGGTGCCTAAAAATAATATGCTAAAAAGCATGATTATTTGGTCAAATGTATAAGGCATCCTACAAGAACACAAGTCAGTAGTTTGAATGCTTATGTCTTCTCTCAACGTTCTACAACACATAAAGTCATTCATTTTATGATTTTGGTCTTCAGAAACGGTGTTGTAAAAACCTCAATAAATATTAGTAACACAAAAATCTGACTAAAAATGATGAAAAACTGTAAATCTGTGCAAATGACAGTGACAGGCTGCAGACAATAGATCTGCACAGACGAATGTTTAGAGACGCATATGCCTAAACAACAATATGCACAGACGGTAAAAATAAGGCACAGATGGAAGTTTGCAAAAACACGAAACTTTATAACTGCAGAAAATGTCAAAAAGTTTTTTAACAGGCATAGACATTAATTGTAGGGTGAAAATGGTGGAACTGCGAAGATGGTGATTTGCGCAGACGGCAGTCTGATGGTAGTCTCAGGGTGGAGATGGCTCTACCTGACATTTTCCAGAATTGCAAAAAAAATGTGGCAATTTTTAAAAATTTTAGGGGACGTGAGCCCCACCGGGCGTGCCAAAATGTATCTGATAGAAAGTAGACCTTCCAAGAACAACACTAAAATATGCAAACATTAGAGTTAGCCATTAGAAACAAGATCAAAGGGTTAGCATGCTTTAAATGACCTCTAAAACAAGAACTTCCACCACAACCTCTGATGAGTCAAACAAGGGCACCCAAGCCTTGTTGATTTTCTCTTAGAGAAGTATGTGGTTGTGCTCTCCCAACTCAATAACTAAATCCCACTAAAAGACATGAAATACAAGCTAAAGGATGAAGAACTCAAGAGAAATTATAAGGAACTTGTCTCAAGCTTTCACTATGATTAAGAATGAGACTGCAAACTAAACTAAGCTTGACATGCATGAGAATATAAAACTAAGATTCATTCCATTAATTCTAAAATGTGATTTCTAGATTTAAACTTGAAATGAAAGCATGAAAATATGAAAATGAGCTAAAAATGCTAAAATGCTTAAGAAGTTCTAGAACTAAACTAGCATGATAAAAATGCAAAAGTGAGAGATGGACTTGCTCTTGGCAATAGCCCTATTTATAGATTTTTGGAGGGAAGGGGAGGGCTTGGATGATGTGGAGCACATGTGGCATCGACATAGATGCCACATAGAGGACACAAGGGCAAAGGACATGCCACACAAAAGTCAACCTCAAGCCTTTAAGGTTTGAGTGGCTCAAGGTTTCTCACACGTGTGAGCAACTCATTAGCACTAAAAAGGTGTAGGAATCACCTTTTTAGCCTAATAAGTGAGATTAACTAAGTAGATTTTTTAGGGTGAGTGTGATGGGTGGTAGGGTAGGTTTCTAGGTGGGGTTTAAGACTAACTCAAATTAAATTCAAATTAATCAAGGTTTAGAAGATTGTTGGAAAATATGAGGAATAAATAAATTAAAATTTATTTAAAAGGGGATTTATGGAGGTCATGTATTAAATAAAATTTAATACATTAGAAAGGTATATGATCTAAATTGAATTTAAATACTATGGAGAATGAACCATATTTAATTAAATAAATTTAATTAAATAAAATAGAAGAACATAACAAATATAGTTAATTAATTATAATCAACTATAATGTTATAGGATTATTAATTAAATTAATATAAGGATGATTTTTGACGTCTACACCCTCATCTATTGTAATAGACAATGGGGGACAGTTCAAAAATCAAGATATTGATGACTTTGTACATAGTTCCATATCACTCAGCATTATTCTTCAATCTATTACCCTCAAGGTAATGGACAAGCTGAGGCATCAAACAAGAATATCTCAAAATCCTACATAGAACCATGAGTAAATCTGGTAGATATTGGCATTTGCAACTAAATATAGCATTATGGGTGTATAGAGACAAAATTATAACACCAATGGGAGCCACACTATTTTCTCATGTCTATGGTGCAGAATTATTTTTTCCTATTGAATTTGAAATCCCTTCTTTACGGGTATCTTTAAAAGGCATAGTCACAGATGAACAATATCGCATAGATAGGGTCCAAGAATTAAAAATGTTGGATGAACGCAGACAAAAGGCATATGATCATCTCAAGGTATATCAGAAAAGGATGTCAAAAGGACATAACAATAAAGTGAAACCTAGACAATTTCAAGTTGGAGATCTAGTACTCAAAGAAAATCCTACGAATCAGCAAAACAAAGAACAAAAGGGAAAGTTTGAACCCAAGTGGTTAGGACCCTTTGTTATCATAACAACTTTTGGATCAAGAGCTTATCAGTTAGCTATGCCTAAAGGAGATGTTCTCCCTGATCCTATTAATACTCTACACTTGAAAAGTCTCTACGCTTGACATTCAGCCACAGGGCTTGTACAACAGAAATTGATCATGAAGAAATCTCAAAAATAATAAAAATTGATCCTGAAAAAAGTCAAAAAAAGTGGAAAAGCATAAAAATCTAAAATAGTGGAAAAGAAGATAAATCTAAAATAGTGGGAAAAGTCCTAAAAAAGGTATTCTTGGTGAAAATCTGGCAAATAGGCGCCTTGATACTAACAAAAAAAGAGAAAAAAGGAAAAAAGTACAAAAAAAATTATAAAAAAAAAAGTGCCTTGGCAAAAACCAGGTAAACAGGCATCTTGGTAGAAAAAATAGAAATTTTCCAAGTGGTGAAAACCTGGTAAATAGGCGGCACTTGTAATCATCACTCCATCTATCAATACACTGCTTGCAGTGGGTTTCTATTCAAAGTTTTTGTCGGTGGGTATCCATTGGTCACTTTCATATCATTAGCTAGACCTACGCTCTCTAATGTTTCAATTTCCTTGCCTGGAATTTGTCTATGTTCGAGTCTTAGGATAATCGTACTTCACTGGAGCATCTCTCCTAGCTATTTTAGCAGTCAGGTTAGCTTTGTCATGTTTAAGGTTGGTTCGTCACATTTTTCCATCCTAATTTGTTGTCTAGGAAATTTTGCCACTAAAATAGTATTTCTTAATACTTGCACAAAACAATCACTCTCACAAAAAAAAGGTGTTTCTTAGACACCACCTACATTTAACAAGATATCACACTAGTGTTTCTCAACAATTTAATCAACATAAACACTCAATCAGATTGCAATTACTGATAAACCTGATCACAAAGGTGTTTTCTACCCCACTACACTCCCAGACACGGATAACCCTACATAGACTACATTGATAAAATTTAATCTTTGATCGTTAAATGCTAAAAATGATTAATGAAAGGTGTTCCTAAACACGAACACTCACAAATAGACTTCTCTTGATTGATGATTGATCATGACTCGTTCACATGATTGATTGATCGTTACTCTTGAATTTTATTTTCTTGATGTCTTTGTTTATCAATTTTTTATTGTTATGTTTTCTGAGTAACTCCATGATTTTTATTAAATGACTAAGAGAAGTAAGGACAGGGGGCATACATTTTCTTTTTTTCTGCTTGTGGGGATTGATGTGATGATCCTATCAACTTTACATAATCTAGGTATCTATGGTAAGAGCCTCCATCATGATTAGAAGGCCACATATATCTCGACCCTATTTATATGAAGGCTATGCTGAGTTGGATTATTCTCCTTGTTTGTTTGTTTTTATAAAATTAGATTCTCGGTAAGATGCACACAACATTATGTACCCAATGATATGAACATTAATGAAAAGTTCATTGCGGGATACATATCTTATATTGCACATGAGAAAAAGAAGGTTTTTAAATCAAAAGGAAATAACTGACAAGTCATCCTGGCCTCTATGCCTTGATGCTTAGGTTTATTTTTGGCATTGCATCTTATTAAGGTAGTATTCATATTTTCATGATGGATAGACTCTATTAGTGAAGGTTGTATTAGCCTATGGTGTTCGTTAAATAACCTCTCTATGATGAAAGATGCTACTGTGAATGATAAGTGACTATCCTAAAAGGTCATAATCTAGCTGCATTTATGATTCATATTAGTTGCATTAAGCTTGCATGTTTACTTGAGCTCAGAATGATTTCCATTCTCACTCAAAATCTAAGTTTGACTACTTAAACTATTGATTAATTACTTTATTCACTGATACATATTTGTCATTGCATTCCATGGCATAAGCATTTGCTTACATTCTTGCATGAGCATCATTTGAAACAAAAGAAAAACATACATATCATAGCATATCATCAGTACTTTTCTTGCAGAGAAATCAGAAAGATATAAGAGCATTCATACATCCATAGGTGCATCCATACATTTACATGCATAAGAATAGACAAAAACATACATGTGCATCTCCGTATAGAGTCATCTCACACATCTAGCTATCAGTGAAAAGTAAACATAAATGATGTCATCACATGAGTATCATAAATATCATCACAAAGACCAAGTACATCATAAAATCAAATCTAAGCATCTATAAAGTAAAGCAGATAATGAGATAACATGAACATATCAGCATCAGAAGGCACGATCTCATATATATATATATGAAATGGGGGGTTTGAGTTGATTATGTTACTAAAATGTAAGATATGATTTTGATAAGGTATAAAAATGATTTATTTGATTTATAGATTGATTGTGAATTGATTATCTTGAAATGTAAAGTGTTGATGTGTAAATTGTTCTTTAAGTTGCCTAGAATGTATTGAATTCCTTAACCCTAATTTAATTGTATTGATTAAGTATTTCAATTGTGATTATGGAGAAGATAAGATGTTCCTTTTTTGTCCTCAAATGCACAAATGGGAGATCCAAGTTGATCAACCCTAAAGAAGGGCTAATGCACAAATGAATCAACTATTTGGAAGGGAGAATAACAAAGGAAATACCTTAAATAATGTTAATTATATGCATAGAAATGATGTATAATAGTAATTGAAGTAGGAGAAATGTGCTAACCTTGAAATATTATAGATCAAATAATGTTGTTTTCTAAGGTCTGTATTGAGTTTATGGAAAAACTGACAGTTGATCCTGAACCGGAACGCAGAGATGAACAAAACCCAAAAATATTTTTATGTTCTAATGTCGTCTTATGAAAAAGGTTGACCTTGACCCACAAATGTCAACCATGACCCAATAATGTCAACCCTGACCTACACAGATCCAAAAGTGACTCTGTTCACTGATCTCAGAATTTTGCCGAAAAGGGTATTTGGATCTGGTCTCAAATCAACTATTTTATACCTATACCTACAAGAAAAAAGAGATTGTTTTTTTTTTGGGGGGGAGGGGTTTTCCTTGGTCAAACCCTGGGTTTGGAATTAACCTCAAATATATGTAATTGAAATTGCAGAAATGGACAAAGTAAATGCATAAGTTCACCTTGCTTGTAAAATTCCTTATGGAGGATTTGAATCCTTGAATCCACAAGTATGCTTCAAAAAATGGGATGTAGAAAGGTAGGATGTCTTCAATCTCTTGCTTGTAGATCTCAAACACCAAGTCTTGAATGGGTTCTTGAATTTGGAAGAAGCTTGGAAGAAGATGGATGGAGAGATCACCAAAAGGGCACTATGTAGCTTCAATCCTTCAATGGCCTCCAATGGATCTCCTTCATAAAAATGGATGCTTGAATGAATGGATTCTTTGGCTTGAAATCTTTCTTGCTTTCTTGTTTGAACTTCACTTGATAATGCTTGATCTCAATTAGGAATGCTAGATGCTTGATTAGAAGACTTAGAGAAAATGAGAGAGAAAGCTTCCCTTTTATATGAAATTAGGGCACAATATTCCAAGGAGGCCTACATAAGAGAATTAAATTCCCATTAAAGCCTTTACCCCTAGGAAAGGACCTATATTAAATATAATTTAGGAATCAACACTTTGGAACCCGAACCAGCTGACCCGGAAGCTGGAAATACTTTTTGCAAAGGCTGACCTCCAAAATCTGTGAGACCGCGGGATCTGAACCCTGGGTCAAGGTTGAGGTCAACCCTGACCTAGGTCAGGGTTGAGGTCGACATAGACCTGAAAAGTCGACCCTGAACCTGAAGCCCAGAATCACCAGTCTGCAGTTCAGAATGCAAAAATCAGGCTAAACAGGAGTGGAAAGAGGGATAGAACAGGGAGGAAGCCACGTCAAGATCAGGAACCCATTCAAGGCGCTTGTCATGACCCCAAACCACTTACTTGGAAAGCTAAAAATGTCTACAATGGAAGTGCTTCCATTTTTCGACTATACATTTAGCCCCCACTTTAGCAAGAGTATGAGCTCAACACAAACTCTTGGTAAAGGAGAATATACAGAAAAGACAATATTATTGAAATCGAAAGGGATAAAGAAACCCTCAAGCCCCAAAGG
>MU227529.1:2322375-2334238 GCA_018584345.1 Thuja plicata | reverse complement strand
TTTATCCCTAATATATTTTTGTAAATTTGAAATAAACATATGTTGAATATCAATATCAGGAATAGGATAAGAAATCTGAGCATGCAAATGCTTAAATCTACCAATAAAATCAGTCAATTTTTCCTTACTATTTTGTTTACAATGCATTAAATCAGATAAGGACACTTGTGGTCCAATGTTATTTTGAAATTGTTGAATGAAGCAATTTGCAAGTTTAGGAAAAGAATCAATGGAATAGGGAGGTAAGGAACAATACCATTATAAATCCTTATCTCGAAAGGTTCTAGGAAACAATTTAGCTAAAATCCTATGGTCATGAGCATAATCACTACAAAGGATTTGAAATGTTTTAACATGCGTAACAGGATCACCTTTGCCATTATAATTCTCAAGACGAGGCATATCAGCTTGTTGAGGGACAGTAGCACGAATGATGTCTAGAGATAAAGGACTACCCATATCACATGTAGGAATGTTGAATTTAGATTGAGTTAAAGATGCAAGTTGTTGTTGTAAAGATGACACAGTTTGAGAGAAACTAATAATTGTAGAATCATTAGAGGAAATAGGTGGCATACCAATATTAGGAACACCAGGAAAAGTGTAAGAAGCAGCAGGAATAGAAGACACAACTAGTGGAACATTAGGAACCACATTTGGAAGAGGATTAGTATAAGTAAAAGGCACACTATGATATGAAGGTTGTGAGGTAGGTAAAGATATCAGTGGAGCACTCACAAGAATAGGTGCACTTGGAAGAGACGTTGTTAGCAAAGGAGGAGTAGGAATACTAGGTAGAGGAATAGAAGAAGTTCCTACACTAGTGACAATAGGTGTGACCCCTAACTCTTGAGCTTCTTGAGTTAAAGGCTTAACATTCAAATTCACAAGATGACTAATACTACGCAAGAAATTAACACCTTGATCATTATCATGGAGAACTTTCTTAAGAGCTTCTATAGCTTGGATAGAATCTTGATTATGGTTTTCTTGGATAAGCCAATTTCCCATTTTATCAAGTTTGGTTGAAATATTTTGCACTTGTTCAGGAGGAACACTTAAAGCGTCATCTTCATCATGAGATGAGTGAGAAGAGTTATGCTCCATGGAAGGATTAGAATCATGAGTTCTCAAATTATCATCTGGGATCCTAAGGAAAGGAGAGGAAAACTCAGTGTCAAAGGAACCCATAAGTCTACGGCTTCTTCTAACCGGGATACTATAAGTAGGACTAGATGTCGTAAAGCTCATACACCAATACAATGCAAATGAACTAACACAAAATTTGGATCTATTGAATTGAAATGTAATTTGAAAGAAAATGCAAGATCTAGCATAAACAATGTAAATCTAACACCAAAAAGAAAGAGTTGTCTATCGCGGGTTCACCAAAATTTAACATATGAAATGGGGGGTTTGAGTTTATTATGTTACTAAAATGTAAGATACGATTATGATAAGGTATAAAAATGATTGATTTGATTTATAGATTGATTGTGAATTTATTATCTTGAAATGTAAAGTGTTGATGTGTAAATTGTTCTTTAAGTTGCCTAGAATGTATTGAATTCCTTAACCCTAATTGAATTGTATCAATTAAGTATTTCAATTGTGATTATGGAGAAGATAAGATGTTCCTTTTTTGTCCTCAAATGCACAAATGGGAGATCCAAGTTGATCAACCCCAAAGAAGGGCTAATGCACAAATGAATCAACTATTTGGAAGGGAGAATAAAAAAGGAAATACCTTAAATTTTGTTAATTATATGCATAGAAATGATGTATAACAGTAATTGAAGTAGGAGAAATGCACTAACCTTGAAATATTGCAGATCAAAGAATGTTGTTTTTTGAGGTCTGTATTGAGTTTCTGGAAAAACTAACAATTGATCTCAAACTGGAACGCAAAGACAAACAAAACCCAAAAATCTTTTTCTGTTACAATGTCGTCTTATGAAAAAGGTTGACCTTGACCCACAAATGTCAACCCTGACCCAAAAATGTCGACCCTGACCTACATAGATCTGAAAGTGACTCTGTTCATGGATCTCAAAACTTAGCCAAAAAGGGTATCCAGATCTGGTCTCAAATCAATTCTTCTGTACTTGTACCTGCAAGAAAAAGGAGATTTTTTGTTGGGGGGAGGGGTTTTCCTTGGTCAAACCCCGGTTTTGGAATTAACCTCAAATATATGTAATTAAAATTGCAAAAATGGACAAAGTAAATGCATAAGTTCACCTTGCTTGTAAAATTCCTTGTGGAGGATTCGAATCCTTGAATCCACAAGTATGATTCAAAACATGGGATGTAGAAAGGTAGGATGTCTTCAATCTCTTTCTTGTAGATCTCAAACACCAAGTCTTGAATGGGTTCTTGAATTTGGAAAAAGCTTGGAAGAAGATGGATGGGGAGATCACCAAAAGGGCACTATGTAGCTTCAATCCTTCAATGGCCTCCAATGGATCTCCTTCATGAAAATGGATGCTTGAATGAATGGATTCTTTGGCTTGAAATATTGCTTACTTTCTTGTTTGAACTTCACTTGATAATGCTTGATCTCAATTAGGAATGCTAGATGCTTGATTAGAAGACTTAGAGAAAATGAGAGAGAAAGCTTCCCTTTTATATGAAATTAGGGCACAATATTCCAAGAAGGCCTACATAGGAGAATTAAATTCCCATTAAATCCTTTACCCCTAGGAGAGGACCTATATTAAATATAATTTAGGAATCAACGCTTCAGAACCTAAAATAGTCGACCCAGAAGTAGGAAATACTTTTTGCAAAGGCCAACCTCCAAAATCTGTGAGACCCCGAGATTTGAACCCTGGGTCAAGGTTGAGGTCAACCCTGACCTAGGTCAGGGTCAAGGTCAACATAGAACCAAAAAGTCGACCCTGACCCTGAAGCCCAGAATCACCAGTCTAGAGTTCAGAATGTAGAAATCAGGCTAAACAGGAGTGGAAAGAGAGACATCACAGGGAGGAAGCCACGTCAAGATTACGAACCCATTCAAGGTTCTTTCCATGACCCCAAACCACTTACTCAGAAGGCTAAACACATCTATAATGGAAGTGCTTCCATTTTCTGACTATACAATATATATATCGATGGATAACAAAAATCTAATAAAAATAATGTATCGTCACATGGAGTACATATCAAAATATCACTACTGGATAAATTTACAAAAAGTCACTATGATGGAAATTATCATGACTGACTCTCACCCTCATTTTGATCACAAGGAGAAGGAGGTGGAACATCATCTCATGTAAGAAGTGGTGGTGGCATAGCTCCCTCTGACTATTGAGAAATCATAGAATACAATGGAGCTCTTTGAGGCTTAAGAATCGTCGCACAATATAAAGCAAATTAATAGGTTGCCCTTTTTCCCTAGAGTGTGGCAGTACAATCCTAAAGGTCTCTTTTATCTCTCAATCTATCCCTGTTGGTCTCTATCATCTCTAAGTGCACCCAACTATTGATCTCTCTCAGATCTCAACATCTCTAACTTCATATCCATGTCTGCTAGCAGTGCATCCAAGGTAGTAATCTGAGCTCTTAGTTTCTCTCTCTCCCTCTCACATTGTAATATAGGATTTGTGTAGAAGTTGAGAAATCCAACTTCACAGCTCGCCAAGAACACCTGCATGCAAATACCTAATGCTGAATGGAAACCACAAAGACAGAAGCCTTGGAAAATCTCAGCAGAGTGAGAGCAAAATTATATTTCCCAAAAAGTGAATGAACAATAATTACAAAAGTGGCATATAAGGTAAGAAACCCTAAAGCTAGAAAAAGCTAAGTTTGTGCATTAATAATTAATAAACATATTAATTATTATGCACTTGCAAATGACAAGCTTAAGTGAATAGAATAATATTAACCTTTAATAATTAAACCGAAGTGATTTAATTATAAAGACAAATGTACTATTACTATAACAATTTGTATCTCTTCTCCTATCTCTAGGAGGATCCTATGGAGGAGGTCTACCACTGCCACTACTCTCCTTAGTCTGTCTTTGACCTACTAGCCTCTGTTGTTGCTGCTATTGCTTCCTAGATAATAACGGTCCCAAATCCCTCTGTGGAGGAATGACTCTCACGCAGGTGTGCATGCCCTCCTCTCTGCCACCACCCATGTCATCCCTGTCATCTCCCCTATCATCCGAGCCATGTCTCTGACCTCCATCTCTCCCACCTCCATCCCTAACACCTCTATCTCTGATACCTTTATCTCCTCTCCCTCTACCACCCATAAGACCCTCTTCAGTAGGATCATAGTCTAATGCCTCCTCGATCCATGGTGTTATCTCCTTAGGAGCAGTGAAATGTGGAAATGGGTACTAGTCTAGATAATCCTTGTACTCCTTAGTAATCCCTCCATTAGCAATATCTTGCAGATAATCCTAACCTACTGCAACCATCTCCATGATCTCACGAAGGGAAGACTCATATGCTAATCGGGCTCCCCATTGTTCCTCCTCATCCCTAATGTGGGCATACATTGCCTAATCCTATGACACACCTTGTACCCTTCCATACTGCCTGAACGCATGGGTAATGATGAAGCGCTCAACAATATATGTGGTATGACCAATGATATACCTGCTCTGAAAGAAATATGGCATCTATCACCGATCTAAAGCCCACTCCTCATAATCCAGATATGGTCACCACTCAACCTCAGTAACATCATCTAGAAGACGCAGCCAATACTCCAGGTTACCCAGGTGGAGTTGCTAGATATATCATGTAAACATAAGGATCATCGAGATCCCTCTACCTGTCAACTATTAGTCGTGTCACTAGAATATGCTCCTAGGCCTAGATCTAAAGTATCAAGATACCAACTGTCATTCTCCTGGATGATTGGTATATGATCTCATGAAACTCTATGTATAAATGTACAAGAATATAGCTACCTCATCCATATCGGCGAGTAGCACCGATCATCTCCTCAAGCATGATGACCCAACCACACATGAATCCATGTTGTCCTTGGTTTGGCATAAGAATACCTCCTATCAATCCCATAATAAATATAGGTCTCTCATAGTGGTCCAACTTGTAGTCTCGCATCAAGTAATAATGAGAAATTGAAGAATCATCAAAGACCCTCTGAGCATCTGCAATAGCTATGGTAGACCGGGACTCAAAGTGAACATGTCATCCCATAACTAGTATGTCATCCCACATGACATCCCATAGTGACCTCACCTGTTGGCAGGTGGAAGGTGTTTGTCTCTAAGTGCAATCTCTCAGAAAGAGAATTTAACAACACTTGATTTACCCTAATATCGGGTAAATCCACTAAACTACCTAATCCTAAATGACCCACAAGGCGCCACTCCTCATCAGTCAACTTTTCTAATAAGGCTAGAACAAGGATAGGCCTCTTACATCAAAATAATACAATTCCTAATCTAATCTGCAAGACATCAATCAAAGACATCAGTTCTCGGATCAAGGTAACCTACATAAATAGCTAAAAGATTAAACAAAAAAATTTTTACGACTAGAACGACAAGGAAAATTCACCGATTTACTCAAAAAATCAGAAAAATGAAACCTTTTAATAGACACAAGCATGTTCTGATAGAGTGCGGCTCATTTACTGGATGTGATCCTATTCTGACAAGATGCGAACTAGAATCCTGGATGCAATCATGTTCTAATAGGATGTGACTCATAAATCTAGGTGTGATCTTATTCTCACAGTACACGATGCTTGATATTTGGGGCAAACTAGGGGAAAATTTGACCTAATGCAATACTCTAACAGATGCAAAATGCAATCCTATTTCAACAGGATACAATCTAGGATTTTCAGGATCCCTAGATGCAACACGGGATTGACTAGGTGCGATCCAAAACCCTAGATGCGACCCTAGACACTAACTTCTATAACTCTAGCAAAATGTGATAAAAATTCAAGTGAAAAGCATAAAATGAAAGGTCTTTAGGTACTCACCGGAGGTGCATAGTGTGTGGGTCTGTGATATTGATGGTTGAGCTCAAAATGATGCTTCTCCACGGGGACCATCTTCTCTCCAGAGCTCAAGGAATTACAAAGGTAAAAAGTGAAAATGAATGAGTAAATTGACCTTTTGGGCTTATTTTAACCCATTTAGGGCTGAAATTGACCTATTGGACACTAAGTAGATTGTCCTAACTCTATCATTTTCTCATCAAATCTATTGGTAACGCAATCAAATAGGCAGAAATCATTTTGTTTTAACACAGTAATACTCTCGGAAGAGTTACTCAGTCCCACAAACAAATGCAGAATGTATCCAAATATGTAGAAAATTTTATGCAAAGCTTGCAGAAGCATTCTATATTGCATGATACATGTTATTTCATTAAAATCTTGGTCTAACAACATTTCACAGTACACAATTCTTGCATTTCAAGTAGTCAAACTTGGTCAAAATGTGTTCCTATCAACACATCTTCACTCCAACTCATCTCATAATTGATTCATTTTAATCCAATCATGTTTCACGTCACTTTCTCATCAATGTCAACATTTCACAGAGCGATTTCATTAGTATTTATTTCAATTTCATTTCTGATGGGGCATGATCATACCTAAAATCAATCAGTTTCTCACATCAAAGCAATTAGGGATTTCATATCAAAAAGTTTCTCAAATTGACTTCATCATCAAATGAATAGGGCCATGTTATTTTCCTTCAATAAAGTTGGGACTATCGAATAATCTCATCAATTCATTTATATATTCATGTGGTTTCTTAACCATTTCAAATAAATCTATCAAGTATCCAGCTTCATCACATCAAATTGTTGAATAGCTTCTTACTGATCTTCATTCGATCATGTTTGGAGTCAATACTATCAGTTCTAGTTCAATCAAGTTTGGAACTGGTCTCTTCCATCGATATTTTTTCAATCAAGTTCAAAATTGGTAAAATCAGTCTTAGTTCAATCAAGTTCAAGATTGGTATCATCTCTAAAATTTTGTTCAACCAAGCTCATAATTTTCAATCATCAAACTATTCTTTGAAGTCAACATTAGACGTTATTTGAATCACTCCATTGATCGCATGTCAATTCAAAGAGGGGAAGATTTAACCACCCTAAATTAGGCTACTATAACTAAGGACCCCCTTTTGCCTTAATTGAAGATCTTTCTCTGAATTATGCTAATCTGATTATTTGATTATTGGCATAATTCTCTAGAATCAATGAAATCCCTTAAACAAGCATTAACCATTGCTAAATCTATCATTAATTTATAATTGATTACCTTGGCTTATTTAATCAAATAAACCTCATTAAATCCATTGGTTAAGGTAATTAATTAAAGAAAATTAAATAAACACTCCTAAATTACAATTCACCACAAAGGGAAAAAGTCAATTGGCGAACCAATCAGAGTTGACACACATGGATCACCTCACGTGGATCAAGCAAGGATTAATCTTGATCACTCCTTAAGAACCAATCTCAACCACTCATTTCACTTCATCCTCCATAAAAGGAGTGGATTTTGAGCTCAATCAATCAAAAAATCTTACAATTTTGCATTACGCTTATGTCGCAAAAATGAATTCATGCATTATTAGCTAATTAATGAACATTTCATTTGCTTAAAGGATCATATGAATGTAGAAGTGACATGTTTTTAGCTTAAGATGCATACTAATGGCTTTATAGCATTTTGAATCTTCCATTTTAGCTTTGTATTGTCACTGATCTTATGCATATTCTGATAGTAATATCATAAATAGATCAAACTCTTTCTAAATAGGAAGCTATAGCTTGATTTTGATTGTGGTTTGATTAATTTCTTGTGCTAACAATTGAGATAATGAGTTATAGAGTGTTGTGTTTGCAAATTTGTAGGTACATTTGATTGACACATAAAAACACACACAAGTTTAGATGATCGAGTTATAATTCTCTGTATATCAGTTTTCTTGTGTTTGGTGAGGAACAGTGGTAGTATATTAGTTGATCGGTCAATGATCCTATCAGCTCTATGGGATAGATTGTTTTCAAGTTTATTTTGATAGAGCTGACATTGGTGAAGTGATCTATGCAATTTTTCAAGGTTAGGAACAAATTTTGAGTACAGATCTAGCTGACACTTCACACATTACTTATATATTCTTGAGGCCAACCAATGAAGATATTATCTTTGGAAATTGATAAATGAGATTGACTTTTTACAATGATTTGACATAGTGATGGTGACATATGTTTTGATTATATGTTGTATGTGTGAAGGACTTGTAATATTAGGTTCAATTAACACAAGCAGAGAATTTTTATTATGCTGGCATGGATCTGTATTGGCATTTGTAATGATATCTTCTAGTTCATCTTTTTAGATTGTAGTATAGATCCATTTGTAAAGCAATGAGCTTTTTTAAGGGTTGTATACCTTTTTCGTATTTGAGAAGTGTGCTCTAGGAAGTGTGTATAAATGCATGTGTATTCCCCTTTTGTGTCAAACCTTAGCAAGTTACTTTATTATGTAGAGTAAATACTTGTGGGTATCATCCCTGTCATAGTTTTTCCCTTAACCGGGTTTCTATGCAAAAAATAATGGCGTCATAATGGTCTAGATGTATGCTTTGTATTTCAGTTTATTATTGCTAATTCCTTTTAGTTTATGTTAATGTAATTTGACCAATAAAGTTAAAAATAGCATAACACTAATTCACTCGCCCCCCTCTCAGTGTTCCTTAACTCCAACCATGATAATCAGATAGATGATGAGTACCAAATAAAACATGACAAGATGATGCCATATAAGAGGATGTTTGATGATTTCAATAAATATTTTGTTGAGATTACATTTGAATAAATTATGAGATTGGATAACAAAGTTGCAGATGCCATGGCCACCCTTACTTCACTTCTACAAATTCTTGAACAAGTTCGTTATGAATTCCTAGTGGAAGAATTGTCTAATCATGCACATCATAGTTCTGATTCCTAAATTATTTGCCAATTAGTTGGTCTTGATTCCTCGAGTTATGGAAATATTTATACCTATCTAAAAGAGAACACACTTCCACCTTATTTATCCAAGAACTAAAAGTGAAATTTTATTTGTCAATCAATCTATTATACCCTAATAGTCGATACTCTTTATCAACAAGGTCTTGATGGTACTCTCCTCAGGTGTATTGAACATGAAGAATATTAAATCACATAAAGGAAGTTCATGAGGGTATTTTTGGAACTCAGTCAAGTGGTCTTACCTTATCTAAGAAACTCATACAAATATGGTATTATTGGACAAACATGGAGAAAGACTCTTTCTATTTTGTCAAACATTGTAAGAAGTTCCAAATAAATGGAAATATTATACATGCGCCTTCTCAAGAGCTCCAACCTCTTACAACTTCATGGCCATTTTTTCAATGGGGACTCAACCTAGTGGGACAAATATATCCATCATCCTCCAATGGATAGAAATTCATTATCACGGCTACTAAATATTTTACTAAATGGGTTGAATCAATACCACTTACCACCACCGCCGACAAACATATTTCCATGTTCATCTTAAATTGCATAATATGCATATATGAAATCCCCATTATTATTATTATAGATAATGGGTAACAATTCAAAAACAAGGATATCGATGAACTATGCAAGAAATTTCATATCAAACAACATTACTCTTTCATCTAATATCCCCAAGGAAATGGTCAAGCAAATTCTACAAACAAAACCATGTTGAAAATACAAAAGAATACAGTCAATGACTTTGGTCGAGATTGGCATGTGTTCAAATTAATCCTGCCTTGTGGGAATATCACACTAGCATTTTCACACCTATTGGAGTCATACCATACACCCTTGTGTATGGATCTAAAGTTTTATTACCTATTGAGGTTGAGTTATCTTAACTCATAGTATCACTGAAAGGACTCATTCTAGATGAAGAGTACTGAGTATCAAGGCTACAAGAGTCAGAATTTCTAGATGAGCGTCATCAACATGCTTTTGATCACCTAAATCTTTCTCAAAAATGAATTTGAAGGAATTATAATCATAAGGTGAATCCTAGCAAGTTTCAAGTTGGTGATCTGATGATGACATGTAACTGATTGAATGTTTGGTAAATGTTAAGTTGAAGATGATGCAAGATATTAAATTAGTTAATGGTTTGTATTTTTGTTGATGTCAACTTGATATCATCTATACGGTCATGTACATAATGCCAAAGACTTCAGAGAATCAATGGAACAAAGATTATACTTTCAGCAATGCATAAAAGTCAAGTATTCACTAAGTGACAGACAACACCAACGGAGTGCACACCATCGGTAAAGGCAAAGAAAAAGTCACAGTGATACCCGAAGAGCAGAAGATATAGTTGCATGATGAAGCAGAATCATAGGATGCCCGACGAGCTGAAAACAGAGTTGCCCGATGAGAAAAATCCAATGATGCCCGACAGACGGAGATCCCGAAGCTGACTGGAGTTACACCGACGGAACTGGAAGTTGTCACCAACGACTAACTATAGAATTGACTGACAGAACATAGAGTTCAGAAAATGACAAAATATCTAGCTGGCAGAGCTTAAGGATAGACTTAACTGGTTGTTTTATTTTTTTTATTCACCCAGAGTTAATTAATTGATTTAAAGAAGATTTGTATAGTTGGCAAGAAGATAACTATGAGATAAATCAGGAGTTAAAGTCGTAAATCAAATTGGATGGATTTTTTTCACGCCAAGAATCAAGAATTGAGAATAAAGGAATATCATGTCTATATAAGAGACAAGCATAATTCATTTCTAAAATCACAAGCAATCACATACACGGAAGGGGAGTGAATAGAAAGAGGATGTTGAAGAGAAACTGATGAAGGATAACTTCATATAGTTTTGATCAATCAAGTTGAAAGAGAGCTAAAGAATTCTATGGACACCGACAAATAGTGAAGAACAGCATCACAGAGTAGAAAGTGTGGAGCACAAAGAGATGAATTGATACATTGATCAGAGAGGTATTGTACTTAAATAGATCTAAAAATTTGTAATTCAAGTTGCATTAGAAATAGGTCATAGTGTTTCAGTTTAACCATTGAAGCATCAAGTCTCTTAATAGAGTAGGACTTAATCATCTTCTATAATTGAGGTATATCCTAACAGATTGCCAAAAATTTTATCATGAAGATAGCATTGAGTGTCTGATACCCACACACAGTCTAAGAAGGAGGCTGATGCAGTTAGGTAGCACCAGATATGCTAGATACCTATTGTGCCCATAGGGGTTGATCAATATTGGTAGCATATACATGCCAGATATCAAGTGATAGACTCATATTAAAATTCTCTAACAAGGTCACACCTAACAGTGTGTTTGTAACCTTTAACCGATTTGGCTCCTAACAGGGCTCACTTCAGAAGAGTGAAAATTTGGGGTACCGGTCCCAGTGGTTTTTCCCTCAACAGGGTTTCCACGTTAAAATCCATGTTTAATGTGTATATGGTTTATTACTTTATTGTTTTACATTTCACATATGCATTTCTGGATTGATTGGTATACTCTGCATATTTACTGATTATCGGCAAATAAGTTTTACTGCTTATCGATTATCAAGGAGAATAAGGACAGACAAGGTAAATCGACAGACAGCCGATTATTATAAGTATTTCATAGCATGCATCTTGTAGGGACTTAATAATCTGAGGTGTATTGATTGATGGTTAGAGATTAAAGGATAAATTTTTGAAGCCACTGATTCACCCCCCCCCCTCCCCCTCTCAGTTATTACTAACAATTGGTATCAGAGCTTGTGTGCTTAGAAGGAAGGTTTCAAGACCTAAGTAAAGATCACAAGATGAACAGACGAGATGT
>MU227529.1:2305194-2320123 GCA_018584345.1 Thuja plicata | reverse complement strand
CAAGGCTTCTAACAAAATAGTTGAAAGTGCAAATGTGAAGATTGATGAATTTGCAGAAAAGAATGAGCTGGAAAGCACAAAAGAACCAGAAGACTACAATAAGTTTGTATATTGTGAAGAACCCATATATGTACCTGAGCAACAGTGTTTAATTCCATAACAACAGAATGTTGCAACCGACGGTCAGAATGTTGTTACCGACGGTCAGGATAATGATCAAAATAATGTGCAAAGTAATGAAGATCAAGATGATACACAAAGAGTTGTACCTATACTTGCAAGATATGTAAGAAGGAACCATCCATAGGACCAGATCATAGGAGATAAGAAAGCTGGTACAAGAACAAGAAGTAAGTCTTTAAACTCAAATTTCTTAATTTGTGAGTTTGGGCCAAAATCTATCAATGCTACACTAGATAATGAAGAATGGATAAGTGCTATGAATGATGAGATTGAACAGATTGAGAAGAAAAAAACATGGTCACTTGTGCCAAGACCAGATGACAAGAATGTCATCAGTATTAAATGGATATTCAAGAATAAGCTGAACGAGAATGGAGAAGTCACAAGGAACAAAGCAAGAATAGTATGCAAGGGGTATGCATAAGAGGAAGGTATAGACTATGGAGAAACCTTTGCACCCGTTGCTAGGCTAGGAGTAAGAATACTACTTGCTTATGCTGCATACAAAGGATTCAAAGTATATCAAATGGATGTCAAATCAGCATTCCTAAATGGAATACTTGAAGAAGAGGTATACATTGAACAATCGGAAGGGTTTGTAGATCTAGACAAGAGGAACATGGTATGTAGACTTCACAAAGCCTTGTATGGATTAAAACAAGCTCCCGGAGCCTGGTATGAATGACTTCATTCCTATCTAATAAGTATTGGATTTATAAGGACTAGTGAAAACAGTAATCTTTATTTAAAAGAAGATATTGATGCTAACACTTTGATTGTTGAAATATTTGTTGATGACATCATATTTGGAGGCAATGATATGCTATGCAAATCATTTGCTGATGAGATGAGAAAAGAGTTTGAGATGTCTATGTTTGGAGAGATCAAGTTCTTTCTTGGTCTACAGATCATTCAACAAAGTGAAGGTATTTTCATTACATAGCCCAAATACATCAAAGAGGTCCTAAAAATATTCAAGATGGAAGATTCCAAACCTGTTGGAACACCGATGGCTACTGGATGCAAATTAGCAAAGGAAGACAAGACAGCAGAGGTAAATCAGTATAGATCAATGATAGGAAAACTCATTTATGTTGTACACACTAGACCAAATATTGCACATGCAGTAGGAATTGTTGCTAGATTTTCTACTAACCCCAGGGAATCACATATGATTGTTGTGAAAAGAATTCTAAGATATTTGAAGAATACTAAGGAATTTGGCTTATGGTATAGAAGAGAAGGAAAATTTGAACTAAAACTGTTTACCGACGTTGATTGGGCTGGAAATCTTGATTATCAGAAGAGCACAACTGGAGGAGCATTCTTTATGGGTGACAGACTTGTCACATGGATTAGCAAAAAGCAAGGATGCATCTCTTAGTCTACTGCAGAAGCAGAATATGTTGCTGCTGCTGCAAACTGCTCAAATATTGTATGGATCAAATAGTTGCTGGAAGGTATGCATATGAAGATCTAGAACCAGTAATTATCTATTGTGATAACACCAGTGCAATAAATATTTCCAAGAATCAAGTCATGCATGCAAAGACTAAACACATTGCAATCAAGTATCATTATTTAAGAGAACAAATTCAAGAAAAAGAGGTGATACTTGAGTATGTGCAATCAAAAGAATAATTGGCTGATATCTTCACCAAGCCATTGCCCAAGGATACATTTGAGTACCTGAGAAAGAGACTAGGGGTCAAACCCTTGTCTACTAGTCAATAAAGGACTGAAGGTTGCATCAGCCTATATATACAGAAAGGTATATTATCAGAATATCATTCATGTTGATGCAAGCAAAAAGATGAACTTCAAAGATACATCTATATACAGAAAGGTATATATCATAACCGAGCACCAGAGCATATTGTTGTATTGCTGATGGATAAGGGAAATTCAAGGAATATATTATGGATAGTAGAAAATAATTGTTTGACATGAATGTCAAATATTTGTTTAACATTACTGTCAAAGGGAGAGAATGTATCCATATTATCACAAGAAACTATTCATTATCATATTACTCCAAACAGGGAGAGATCATATCCATAGGGAGAGAATTTGTATGAAGAAATCATATACAAAGGAAAAGTTGCTGACAAGAGACAAGAGACATCAAAGAAGAAGAACAGTCAAAAGAGAGAAATTGACACAAGAAGAGAACACGACACATCAGAAGAAGAAACACAGAAAGCTGCAAGAATCAAATCTAAGCTAACATAGAGCTTACCAATGGTCAGACATTTTTACCGATTATCAAAACAAAGTGTTTGGCAATTTGATGAATCTCAATAATTGTATTTCATATTGTATTAGAAATGTTATAGTGTGATAATATAGTATGTTTCCATCAATGTCAAAGGGAGAGATTGATCACATGTAACTGATTGAATATTTGGTAAATGTTAAGTTGAAGATGATGCAAGAAATTAAATCAGTTAATGGTTTGTATTGTCATTGATTTGAACTTGATATCATCTGTACGGTCATGTACATAATGCCAAAGACTTTAGAGAATCAATGGAACAAAGATTATGCTTTCAACAATGCATAAAAGTCAAGTATTCACTAAGTGACAAACAACACCAACAGAGTGCACACCATCGGTAAAGGCAAAGAAAAAGTCACAGTGATACCGACGATCAGAAGATAGAGTTGCCCAATGAAGCAGAATCACAAGATGCCTGACAAGCTGAAAACAGAGTTGCCCGACGAGAAAAATCCAATGATGCCCGATGGACAGAGATCTTGAAGCTTACTAGAGTTACACCGATGGAACTGGCAGTTGTCACCGATGACTAACTACAAATTTGACCGACATAATAGAGAGTTCAGAAAATGACAAAATATCTAGCTGATAGAGCTTAAGGATAGAATTAACTGATTGTTTTATTTGTTTTATTCACCCAGAGTTAAGTAATTGATTTAAAGAAGATTTTTACAGTTGGCAAGAAGATAACTACGAGATAAATCAGGAGTTAAATCTATAAATTAGATTGGCTGGATTGGTTTCCATGCCAAGAATCAAGAATTAAGAATAAAGGAATATCATGTCTATATAAGAGACAAGAATAATTCATTTCTAAAATCACAAGCAATCACATACATGGAAGGGGAGTGAATAGAAAGAGGATGCTAAAGAGAAACTGATGAAGGATAAATTCATATAGTTTTGATCAATCAAGTTGAAGGAGAGCTAAAGAATTGTGTGAACATTGACGAACAGTGAAGCACAGCATCACAGAGCAGAAAGGGTGGAGCACAAAGAGATAAATTGATACATTGATTAGAGAGGTATTGTACTTAAATAGATCTAAAAATCTGCAATTCAAGTTGCATTAGAAACAGGTCATAGTGTTTCAGTTTAACCATTGAAGCATCAAGTCTCTTAACAAAGAAGGACTTAACCGTCTTCTATAATTGAGGTATTTCCTAACAGATTGCCAAAATATTTATCATGAAGATAGCATTGAGTGCTCGATACCGACACATAGTCTAAGAAGGAGGTTGATGTAGTTAGGTAGCACCAGATATGCCAGATACCTATTGTGCCCATAGGGGTTGATCAATATTGGTAGCATATACATGCCATATATCAAGTGATAGACTCATATTAAAATCCTCTAACAAGGTCACACCTAACAGTGTGTTTGTAACCTTTAACAGGGTTGGTTCCTAATAGGGCTCACTTCAAAAGAGTGAAAATTGTGGGTACCGGTCCCAGTGGTTTTTCCCTTAATAGGGTTTCGACGTTAAAATCCATGTGTTATGTGTATATGGTTTATTACTTTATTATTTTACATTTCACATATGCATTTCTGGATTGATTGGTATACTTTGCATATTTATTGAGTATCAATAAATAAGTTTTACTGCTTATCGGTTATCAAGGAGAATAAGGACAGACAAGGTAAACCGACAGACAGTCGATTATTATAAGTATTTCATGGCATGCATCTTGTAGGGACTTAATAATATGAGGTGTATTGATTGGTGGTTAGAGATTAAAGGATGAATTTTTGAAGCCACTGATTCACCCCCCCCTCTCAGTTATTACTAACATTTGGTACTGAAAGAGAATCCACATAATCAACAAGATTGGGAAAAGAAAGGAAAATTTGAACCAAGTTGGCTAGTTTCTTTTGTCATTATATCAGTGTATGGGTTCAGTGCTTATCAGATATGAACACTTGAAGGTGATTTTCTTGAAGACTCTATCAACACCAAGAACCTCAAAGATTTATGTCTAAAAATCAAAGATTCTAAAAAATCTATAAAAAAAAAAGAAAAAGATCCTGAAGAAATCCAAAAAAATCAGAAAAGTCAAAAATAAATAAATAATTAAAATTGTTACCTTGGTGAAAACTGACAAATGGACAACTTGGTAGCAACAAAACAAGTGGGAAAAAAATGAAAGAAAAAAAATTAAATATGATTAAAAATTGTAATAAAAATAAGTGGTGAAAACCTAACAAATAGGTGCTACTTGTGATAAGTCAGCCTTTCCATCTATCAGGCACCTTTCATCCATATTTGTCATGATTGTGCATATCCATAATAAACCCCTTTTGCAAATATCAAAGCCTTGCAGATAAGATCCATCATGGCTTGGGGAATTGTAGTCATTCATTGAGTGGTTGTGTCTAACTAGGGGAACAATTCCTGAACCTAGATAAAGTACAAATAAAAATTGAGCTTAAAACAATATACAAGCAAACAAACTAGACAGCTTATCCAACAACAAAGATCAAGAATTTTGACAATCAACATTAAAATCAGAATCTCGAACACAATTAAAAAAATCAAAATTGAACAATAATTGGATGATTTCTTCTATATGATGGTCTGATTACATTGGCATGAGTGATCATTAGTTGTATCTTGATTTTTGTTATCATGTCTCTTCAGTACCTCAATGATGTCTTGAACTAGAGAAGTGATGATGGAGCATGATGTTTTCTTTGTCTTTTTTTTTTGAGTCAATTCTTAATACTGCACAAATTTGTCTAAGGACGTGATGAACAAAGAATCATCAAGGAAATCATGAGTTTGCACATGAAAAATGATTAATTCTTGTTTGTTTAACATAAGCAATATTTAGGTCATCTTGGTTCAATTATACATTGGTGCTTGTATTAACTTGCAAAATCAAAATTCATGTAAGAAGTACTCAAGTCATCATGGTTCAATTATACCATTGATGTTTGAACTAACTTACAATATTTTAAAAAAGCTTAATGATGATAAAAAAACACAACAAAATGACTGAAAAGATGACAATGTTGCATTTAGGTTTAGTGTAGATTGTATTCATGTTAGATTGCATTTCATTCTTAGCATTTATTGGTTTTTCAAGACTTGGAATCTTATCGTTAATTATCTTTCTTATGATTGATTATACTAGAAATTACCAAAAAAATCACTACATTTCATATTCATTCATTTACATCATTTTAGATGCACTGATAATTTCATTACATCTCATTATCATTCTATATTCATTTCATTGCATTTCATTAACCATTTCATTTCATTATTATTGCATTTTATTATCATTGCAATGGTCATTTCCTTACATCTCGTTATCATGGCATTTCATTTCATTTCATCTCAAAATCATTGCATCCATTAATCATTACATATTCATTTATTATCCTATTGCATTCAATTACATCATTTTAGGTGCATCAATTAATCATTGTATATTAATTTCATTTCATTAACCATTTCACTTCATTAATATTTGCATTGATCATTTCATTATATATCATTATCATTGCATTTCATTTCATTTTATCTAATTATCATTGCATTTCATTTCATGCCATTTCATTATCATCGTATTTAATATCATTTTATTAATCATTACATATTTATTTTATACCATTACATATTGCATTTTATTTCATATGATTACATATTGTATTTCATTTCATATCATTAAATGTTGAATTTCATTACATAATCCTTTAGTTAAATAATTGCATAATCATTTCATTGACTATTGCACTTCATTTCATATAATCCATCATTGTAAATTCATCATAATCATAATCATAATTATGCATTGCATCATCAAAATAAAAAAACCTCCATACATTAGACACGTGTGTATACCTCATATCATGAAAAATCATATACATACAGGTAAATAAAATGATTTAATCATTGCATGACATTTAATGTACATCATAGAGCATCCACAATATCCATATAAGCATACATCATGAAATAGATCATTTATATTGCATCATCGTATCCACAATATCCATATAAGCATACATCATAAAATAGATCATTTCTATTGCATCATCATATCCATATAAATATACATCATAAAATAGGTCATTTTCATTGCATCATCATATGAACATAAAAAACATCATAACCATAAATCATATAAATAAATAAGATCATGTAAGTGTCATAAACTCATAAGCATCGTCATCAATGTTACATCATGTAAGCATCTAGAATATAAAGCATCTAATGCATAAATCATGTACATCCTGATGAACTATAACTGATTGAATGTTTGAAGATGTTAAGTTGATGATCACCAAGAAACAGAAAGTTAATGCAAAGACATTAAATCAGTTAATGTAATGTATTGTCATTGATATCAACTTGATATAATATGTATGGTCATGAACATATTGTTAAAGACTTCAAAGAACTGATGATCAAAGGCTATGCTATCAGTAATGCATAAAAGTTAAGTATTCACAAAGTGAATGTATACACTGACGGAGTGCACACCGATAGACAAAGTAAACCAACGAGAGAAAATTCACAGTGTTACCCAATGAGAAAAAGCACAGCATTAGCGATGAGCAAAGTCACAGTGTTTCCCGACAAGCAAAGCATAGTGTAACCCGACAGACAGAATTACAATGTTGCCCGACGGACAGAGATCCCGAAGACAACTGAAGTCTCACCGACGGAACAATCAATTGTCACCGATGACTAACTGAAGTATTGACCGACATAACAGAGAGTTCAGAAACAACAAAAGGCTTAGCTATCAAGAGCTAAATATAGACTTAACTGGTACTTATCATTGTTTTAATCGACAAGATAAAGTCAGAGATAAGTAAAGGATTTAAAGTTACTTTGTCCAGTTGGAAAGAGGATCTCTACGAGATAAAACAAGAGTTTTGCTTTAAATCTAATTGGAAAGAATTGTGGATCAGGCCAAGATCAAGAAAGCCAAGAAACGGTGAAATCATGTCTATATAAGAGACAAGCTAATTCAATGTGAATTAGGGGAGTGACAAGAGAATAGATGCTTAAGAGATTCTGAAGGAGAAGAAAGTCTTCATTTAGACCTGATCAATCAATCTAAGGAAAGAGATAAATTCTATAGACGCCGACGAACAGTGATACAACATCACAGAGCAGAACAGTGTGGAGAAAAGGTATTGAATTGATAACATTGATCAGAAAGGTAATGCACTTACAATAGATCTGAAAATCGGAAATTCAAGTTGTATATGTGAATAGATCAATTTACTGTTTCAATTTAACCATTGAAGCATCAAGTCTCTTAACCGAGTAGAACTTAAAAGTATTTTCTAATTGAGATACATCCCAAGGATTATAAAAGAAAGTTTGATCATACAAAGTAGCATTGGATATGCCCGATACCTATTGACAGACCAAGAGAGTGTTTGATAAAGGATGGTTGCATTAGATGCCAGATACTAAGTGACACACTATTCATTTAAATCCTTTAACAAGGTCACACCTAACAGTGTGTTTGTAACCTTTAACAGGGTTGGCTCTTCACTAAGCTCACTTCAAAAGAGTGAAAATTTGGGTTACCGGTCTCAGTAGTTTTTCCCTTCAGGGTTTCCATGTTAAAAATCCATGTGTCATGTGTTTATGAGTCATTACTTTACTGTTTTGCATTTCACATTAGTAAATCTAGATTGATCGGTATACACTAGTTATTTACTATATTTTGGTAAATAGAAAGACTGCTTATCGGTAAACATACAGAAGAAGGTTTTATAAAGCATTCTGACAAGTAGGAATTTGATATAATTCTTTCAAGGAAATCATCTTGTAGGACTGAATATAACTAGAGGCTTATAAATGTGGTAATAAGTTTGTGGGTTGATTCAAGGATTAATTTTTATAGGCCACTGATTCACCCCCCCCCCCCCCNCCACTGATTCCCCCCCCCCCCCCCCAGTTATTCTAACAATTGGTATCAGAGCTTGTGTGCTTAGAAAGGGAGTTTAACAGCTCAAGCTAAATATCACAAGATGAATAGACAAGATGTGCCCAAGTTGAACAAAGACAACTTCGCTTCATGGAAAAATAGGATAAGACTCCATTTATCATGTATTGGAAATGATGTTACTCAATACTTAGATACTAAATATGTGTTGCGAGCACTCAGTTTAAAAAATGAGAGAGAAGCATGAGCACAACTGCGTGATAATAGAGCTTTCTTCCTCACTCTCCGATGTTGAATTTGAAGATGTCAAAGCATGCACAACTGCAAAGAAGATGTGGGATAAATTGAAGCTTGTACATGGTGGTGATAAAAATGTTCTGAGAGCCAAGGTAGAAAGCCTTAGAGGAAATTTTGATGATCTCAGAATGAAAAAAGGTGAAAACATCACATAGTACAACACAAGAATCAAAGAGGTAGTCAATGCTATCTGAGGAGTTGGAGGTGTACTAGAAGAAGAGACAATAGTCAGTAAAATTCTAAGAACCTTACTGCCTACTTATGTTATTAGATTATCTTCCATATAAGAAATGAGAGCAGTAACAAATAACAATGTTACTCTAGATAGTTTGATTGGAAGATTGATTTCATTTGAGATGAATAACTTTGATAATAGTGTCTCACCAAACATAGAGTCTGCATTCAAAACTTCTTTGAGAATAAGTAAATCTAGTCATAAACACACTATGAGAAAAGATAGTGATAGTGAAAGTGAAGAAGAAGATCTTGATGAAATTGAAGCACTTATGGCTAAAAGAATGCAGAGAGGCAAAGGTAAATACAAAGGTAAATTACCACTTATATGTTTTAATTGTAAATAGATTGGACACTTTGCTGCAAGATGTCCTAATAGAAGAAAAGATGACAGAAGTAATGACAGGTCATTTGAAAAGAAGTTTAACAGAGGTGATAACCGAGATTACAGAAGAAAATGACAATCAGAAAGAAGAGATATATGAGACTACAAGGACAAAGGAAAGAAGGCCAGTTACCTAGCTAGCTACATGCAAAGATGAAGATACTGACACCGAATCTGATGACGACATCGAGATGGTGTTTGTGGCAGTAAAAGATGATTCAGATGAAGATGAAGAAAGGTATGTAGAAACTATACTCATATCTAAAGTTATTAAAAATGATGTCTGGATCATAGATAGTGGTTGCACTCACCATATGACTGGTGATAAACAAAATTTTGAGACTTTTGAATACTATAATGGTGGTTTAGTAAAAATGGGTAATGATATACCTTGTCCAGTTGAAGGTAAAGGAACTATAATGTTGAATAACCTCATAAAATGTGAAAATGATTATTGGGTGAAAGGATTGAATTATAATCTATTGAGTGTTTCTCAGCTGAATAATTTAGGTCACAGAGTAGCATTTGAAAATAAGAAGGCAAAGATATTCAATGAATCAGGAAGGTTGATTGGTACCTATGAGCAGACAAAAGGTAACTTATTCTATTTGAATGATACTGACACCGCTTGCTTAATGGCTAGAAACAAAGACATATGGTTGTGGCATAAAAGATTGTTTCATGTAAATTTTGACAACATGATAAAGATAAGCAAAAAGAGAAATGTAAGAGGCTTACCGGCGATGACTAAGCCTGACAATATCATATGAAAAAATTGTCAAAAAGGTAAGATGACAAAGTCTAGTTTCAAAAGAAAAACCCATACATCTAATGTCATTCTAGAATTAGTCCATACTGATCTATGTGCACCCATGAGGATAAAGAGTTACTATGGTGATAGATATTTTATTCTATTTGTTGATGATTACTCTAGAATGATGACAGTTATGTTTCTAAAAGATAAATCAGAAGAATTCAAGATGTTTAAATGGTACAAAGCAATGGTAGAAAAACAAAGTGGTAAATAATTGAAATTCTTAAGATCAGATAGAGGAGGGGAATTTATTTCAGATGAATTCACTAACTTTTGTAATGAGCATGGAATCAAAAGACAAGTCTCTTCACCAACAACACCACAATAAAATGGAATTGCTGAAAGAAGGAATAGATCCATTGTTGATTGTGCAAGGACACTGATGATAGAGAAAGGTATCACCCAAATCTTCTGAAGGGAAGCTGTCAGTACTGCTGTTTACACATTAAACAGAGTACAATTGAAAAAAGACACCAAGAAGACACCCTATGATCTATGGTATGGTTACACACCTAATGTAAGTTACTTCAAGATATTTGGTAGTCAATGTTATATCTTAAAAGATGATAGAAATGGAAATCTTGACTCCAAAAGTGATGAAGGAATCTTTCTAGGGTATTCCACCAAGAGCAAGGCTTATAAATGTCTCAATAAAGCCTCTAACAAAATTGTTGAAAGTGCAAATGTAAAGATAGATGAATTTGCAGAGAAGAATCAAAAGGAAAGCACAAAAGAACTAGAGGACTACAATAGGTTTGTTTACAATGAAGAACCAGACATTCTACCCAAGCAACAATGAATAGCTCCCAAGCAATAGAATATTGCAACCGAGCATCAGGCTACAAATACCAAAAATCAGGATAATGCTCAAGATGATGTACCAAGTGATGGAGATCAAAATGAAGGACAAAATGATGATCAAGATGATAGAAAAAGAATTGAACCTATACTTTCCACATATGTCAGAAGGAACCATCCACAGAACCAGATCATTGGAGACAAGAAGGCTAGTATGAGAACTAGAAGTAAGTCTCTAAAAACAAGATGTCTAATTTGTGATTTTGATCCAAAATCTGTCAATGCTACACCTGATAATGAAGAATGGATTAGCGCTATGAATGAAGAAATTGAGAAGATAGAGAAAAACAAGACATGGACACTTGTACCAAGACCAAATGACAAGAATGTCATCGATACAAAATGGATATTCAAAAATAAGTTGAATGAGAATGGAGAAGTCACCAAAAACAAAGCAAGACTAGTATGCAAGGGGTATGCACAAGAAGGGATTGACTATAGAGAAACCTTTGCACCCATTGCTAGGCTAGAAGGAGTGAGAATATTAATTTCTTATGTTGAATTTAAAGGATTCAAGGTATACCAAATGGATGTCAAGTCTGTATTCCTAAATGGAATACTTGAGGAAGATGTATACATTGAACAATCAAAAGGGTTTGTTGATCCAGACAAGAGGAACATGGTATGTAGACTACACAAAGCATTGCATGGATTGAAACAAGCACCTAGAGCCTAGTATGAAAGACTTCATTCCTATCTCATAAGTATTGGATTTGTAAGAACTAGTGAAAACAGTTATCTTTATTTGAAGGAAGATATTGATACTAACATTTTGATTGCTGAAATATTTGTTGATGACATCATATTTGGAGGCAATGATATGTTATTCAAATCATTTGCAAATGAAATGAGCAAAGAGTTTGAGATGTCTATGTTTGGAGAGATCAAGTTCTTTCTTGGTCTATAGATCATGCAACAAGATGAAGGCATTTTCATTACACAATCCAAATACATCAAGGAAGTGCTGAAAATATTCAAGATGGAAGATTCCAAGCCAGTTGGAACACCGATGGCAACTGGATGTAAGCTGAAAAAGGAGGACAAATCACCTGAGGTAAATCAGACTTTGTATAGATCAATGATTAGAAAACTCATGAATGTTGTACACACTATACTAGATATTGCACATGCAGTAGGAATAGTTGCAAGATTTTCTGCTAATCCCAGGGAATCACATATGACTATTGTGAAAAGAATCCTAAGATATATGAAGAATACCGAGGAATATGGCTTATGGTATAGAAAAGAAGGCAAATTTGAACTTAAGGTCTTTACCAATGCTGATTGGGCTGGAAACATTAATGATCGAAAGAGAACAACTGGATGAGCATTCTTTATGGGTGACAGACTTGTCACATGGATCAGCAAAAAGAAAGGATGTATCTCTCAGTCTACTGCAGAAGCAGAGTATGTTGTTACTGCTGCAAACTGCTCAAATATTGCATGGATCAAATAGTTACTGGAAGGTATGCATATAAAAATTCTTGAACCAGTAATTATCTATTGTGATAATACAAGTGCAATAAACATCTCCAAGAATCGAGTAATGCATGCTAAAACAAAGCATATTGCTATCAAGTATCATTATTTGAGAGAACAAGCTCAAGAAAACGGGGTGATACTTGAGTATGTGCAATCAAAGGAATAATTAGCTGATGTCTTCACTAAGCCACTGCCCAAGGATGCATTTGAGTACTTGAGAACAAGACTAGGGGTTAGACCCTTGTGTAGTGGTCAGTAAGATGACTAGAAGGCTACATCAGCCTACATATTCTCAGAATATCATTCATGTTGATACAAGAAAAGAGATGGACTTCAAAGATACATCTATAGACAACAAATTCAAGGAGTATATTATGGATAGAAAGGATTGTTTGGCATTACTGTCAATATTTGTTTGGCATTGCTATCAAAGGGAGATATTATATCCATTATCACATTAGGGAGAGATTATATCCATCACATTATCCAAAGGGAGAGATGTAACCAGAAAGGGAGAGTACATACAAAGGGAGAGATTGTTGTCAAAAGAGAAAACAGACATCAAAAGAAAAGAATAGTCAAAGGGAGAGAGTTTGACGCATCAGAAGAAGAAAGATTCTACATCTATCCAGTGAAGGGATTGAAAATGGAAAGAAAGTTGCAAGAATCAAATCTAAGCTATGTGAGCTTATCGAGGACCAGATATTTGTATCGGTTATAGTACATAATATTGGTAGTTTGATGAACTTCAATTGCTATATTTCATATTGTATTAGTGATAATATAGTGTGATAATGTAGTGTGTTGCCATCAATGCCAAAGGGAAAGATTGATGAACTATAACTGATTGAATGTTTGAAGATGTTAAGTTGATGATCACCAAGACATAGAAAGTTAATGCAAAGACATTAAATCATTTAATGTAATGTATTTTCATTGATGTCAACTTGATATAATTTGTATGGTCATAAACATACTGTTAAAGACTTCAAAGAACCAATGAATCAAAGGCTATGCTATCAGTAATGCATAAAAGTTAAGTATTAACAAAGTGACTGTATACACCGATGAAGTGCACACCGACGGACAGAGTAAACCAACAAGAGAAAATTCATAGTGTTACCTGACACGCAAAAGCACAACATTACTTACAAGCAAAGTCACAGTGTTTCCCAACGAGCAAAGCACAGTGTAACCTGATGGACATAATTACAGTGTTGCCCGACGGACGGAGATCCCGAAGACAACTGAAGTCTCACCGACAAAGCAGTTAGTTGTCACTGACGACTAACTGAAGTATTGAATGACAGAACAGAGAGTTTAGAAATGACAAAAGGCTTAGATGTCAAGAGCTAAATATAGACTTAACTGGTACTTATCATTGTTTTAATCAACAAGATAGAGCTGGAGATAAGTAAAGGATTTAAAGCTACTTTATCCAGTTGGCAAGAAGATCTCTATGAGATAAAACAAGTTTTTTTCTTTAAATTTAATTGGAAAGAATTTTGTATCATGCCAAGATCAAGAAAGCCAAGAAACAGTGAAATCATGTCTATATAAGAGACAAGCTAATTCAATGTGAATTAGGGGAGTGAAAAGAGAATAGATGTTGAAGAGATTCTGAAGGAGAAGAAAGTCCTCATTTAGACCCGATCAATCAAGTTGAGGAAAGAGATAAATTCTGCAGACAGCGACGAACAGTGATACAACATCACAGAGCAGAACAGTGTGGAGCAAAGGTATTGAATTGATAACATTCATTAGAAAGGTAATGCACTTACAATAGATCTAAAAATCTACAATTCAAGTTGTATATGTGAACAAATCAATTTATTGTTTCAATTTAACCATTGAAGCATCAAGTCTCTTAACCAAGCAGAACTTAAAAGTCTTTTCTAATTGAGATACATCCCAAGGAGTATCAAAAAGTTTGATCATACAAAGTAGCATTGGATATGCCTGATACCTATTGACAGGCCAAGAGAGTGTTTGATCAAGGATGGTAGCATTAGATGCCAGATACTAAGTGACAAACTATTCATTTAAATCCTCTAACAAGGTCACACCTAACAGTGTGTTTGTAATCTTTAACAGGGTTGGCTCTTCACCGAGCTCACTTCAAAAAAGTGAAAATTTGGGTTACCGGTCCCAGTGGTTTTTCCCTTAACAGGGTTTCCACGTTAAAAATCTATGTGTCATGTGTTTATGAGTCGTTACTTTACTATTTTCCATTTCACATAAGTAAATCTGGATTGATCGATATACACTAGTTATTTATTGTATTTCGGTAAATAGAAAGACTGCCTATCGGTAAACATACAGAAGAAGGTTTTACAAAGCATTCTGACAAGTAGTAATTTGACATAAGTATTTCAAGGAAATCATCTTGTAGGACTGAATATAACTAGAGGCGTATAAATGTGGTAATAAGTTTTTGGGTTGATTTAAGGATTAGTTTTTGAGGCCACTGATTCACCCCCCC
>MU227529.1:2256477-2278584 GCA_018584345.1 Thuja plicata | reverse complement strand
GGAAACCTCAAAATAGAGAAAGGAAACTTAGTAAAACCAGTCTATGCCGTTGTTTGTGAGGGTGCAGTCATTATAAGTGCCTCTCAAACCTCTCCAAACATGTAAGATTGTCTTTAAATACTTTATTTATCTCTTCTAAACATTAACCAAATCAAACCTACATTTGAATCCTCACTTATTGATAGTGTTCCTTGAGGGAAGGGGGATTGTGAAAGACTTGTTATCATTGTATTGTATATTTCCAATATGTTTGGACGTAGGGCAGACTAGGAGAATGAAGGATCGCTCACTGATTGCATGATAACCCAGTTTTGAAGGGTCACTGGTTGAGGGGACAGTCAAGGTCTGGATTATTGGGCCATTGGAGGACCCTAGTTCTTTATATTAATTGCTATTCAAATTGGATGCATGGATTTCTTGTGAATTATCAGCTGTTATGTACCCTGCAACTGGATCCGTAAATGTGCATATACTTCTCTAGGGTTGTAAGCCACTTAGGGATCAAAATAGAGAAACTAAATAAAAATCATTCTTTGTCCTATTTCCTTTTAACAAAGTCTCAACTATCAATGATACAATAGATTTGATGCCCTAAGCTATCAATACAAATGGTGCCTAGCTAGAAGCTCACGGGCTGTCCATTTGATAGCCACAGTCAACATTTGAAAAAATGGATATCCTTGAGCACAAGCACCAATAACATCAAATAATGGAGTTAAAGCATGGGCTAGGGCACAACACCAGTAGAATGCAGTCATTTTAGTGACAACAATATACAATGGCATCATTAAACACATATGCCAGTAATATCAACAAACGTGAATCCAAACATTTGAATATAGTGAATCAATATCCTTGAGCACAAGCACCAATAACATCAAATAATAGAGATAAAGCACTGGCTAGGGCACGACACTAGTAGAATGTGGTCATTTCAAAGAGTGACTCCCTCAACAATAAAATTAAATGCATTCAAATATGATGCCAGAGGCTCGAAAGATGAAGAAATCACATACCTTCTCCCACGCTCAGTTGTCGCTCCTTTTCTCCCGCTCTCCAATCAAAATGAAAATGATGAGGCTATTTCACTTTTTTTTTAATGTATACCCTGAATCTATCGGCATTTTGATTTTCAATTAAACACCCATCAAAATACCGACATCATCGGGGCCTATTACAAAAAAAAACACCAAATTCGTAAGAAAAAGTTACCCGTCAGAAACTTCTGTCAAAATTTGGCCCCAAATGTTGTAGTGAGATGTAGCCTCATCAAATCTTGCCATGCAATGAAATTTTCTTTGTTAATCTTAGGGATCTCCCTTCTGTAAGACATCTCTGATCTTTAGCCTAGGCCTTGAAACCTTCCCTGAAAGCACCAACAGCTCTGATACCAATTGTTGGAAATGAGTTGAGTAACTGAGAGGGGAGGGGTGAATTAGTTACTAAAAAAACAAATCCAAGTCCCTTAGATGTCAAAAACAAACTTATCATTGTTGCTCGGTTAACACATATATTCTATTGTCACTCGGTTAACATAGCAAATTATAAGATATTAGTTGTGATTATCCTTTAGTGATTAATCGTAGAAACATAAATCATAAAGAAAATAACATGTACATAGATAACACCAAGATTTAATGTGGAAACCCAATATGGGAAAAACTACCAATTGAAACTAGTTATTGTTTTTCACTCTTCTAAAGTGGGCCCTATTAGGAGCCAACCTTGTTAAAGGTTACAATAACACACTGTTAGGTGTGACCCTGTTAGAGGATTTAATCACCCTGTAAGGTGTGGCCTTGTTAGAGGTCTTCAGATACTTCAATGTATTAATTTTACCTTGAGAGAGGATTTGCAAAAGACTGTTAATTCTACTCTATAAAGAGATTTTTTATCACTGCTACAATTGTTAGAGTAAAAATGGATTGACCTATTTGTCGAAGAAACTATCTTTGTTGATTCAGATCTCTGCTTTGGCTTATAAGACTTGATCCTTGCTGGTCGGATATTCTATTGCAGCTCTGTATGTTCTATTCTCAATCATAATCCTGTTTGATTTTTCCTCCACACTTCATATCAAAATACATACATCTCACACTCATTCAATCCAAACTTGACCTCATATATATGATAAGCCTTGTCAATTCGGCCTGAATAACCTTTCAAATAATCAATAAAACTTAAGTTTGTCAGCTGCATATAACCAACTAACCATAAAATATAAACTGTAGTTAGTCGGCTATCACTAAAAGCATAACTCGATTAATACTGAAATCCTTCAATGCCCGACCAAAATTGTAATGCCCGAGTGAAATCGGTTAGAACTGAAAATCACTTTGGTCTTTCTTCAATGCCCGAGATAGCTTGGCAAACACTGACTGTGCTTAGATAGGATTAGACATTTGTGTAGACATCACTATATTTTTGTAAACATTAATGACAATACACAATTGAATAATTGACATCAACACTCTAGAGGGAGGACCTCTAACCCCTCTACTCTTTGTATGCGCTTTTCCAAATGTGGCCCTAGAAATCTCTGCAAATGATAGTGCTCATCTTTGTAGGGAAATTTCTTGAAAGTACATAGTCCTATACTACTCCTCCCTCCTTGTTTGATAAGCCAACTCTTGGAGAGTGTCTTGATTCATCCTCTATGTCATCATCTTCTCTAAGGTCTCCACCATAGAATCATATCGCCCTTATCTCTCAATGGTTGTAAGTATCCAATCTGAGTTTGTGCCTCTATGAGATAACCCTATAATATTTGGACAAGGGCCTATAAGGCTATGATTTGTGCCTATTTCTGGTGAGAAGGTACTATAATCCGTACCTATCTCTAGACTAGTTTCTCATGTGTAACTAGATACTGAAAAGGGCATCTTGTATACCTACAACTTGTGATGGGAAATCCTTTATATCTATATCATATCCTAGAGCCTTAGGTGGGGATCTATATGATCTCCTCTCTCAAACAACTCTAAGCCACCACTGAGGCTCCTATAGATCTACACCCTCTCCCCCTTCATCACCATCACCTTCATCACCACCACCTCTAAAACCCTCTCCATCCCCACCTATCCTCTACTTCATCGGTCATGGTTGATCCTCATCATCATAATATAGCATAGGCTCATTCATAGATGTCAATTTGGGAAACAAATGTTATATAAAATACCCAAAGTATTGAATAGTCATGTCTCCATTTATGCAAATGGAATTTAGGTCCCATGCTTGACCTCCCAATCCAATATACTCTACACACTATCTCATAAGAAATAGAGGGACCCTAGTCTACCCTCTCCTTGTATGTTTGAGCATACAAGTTTGTCCCCTATGGCATCTCCTATACCTTGCCATACTATCTAAATACTTGGGAAATAATGAATCTTTCAATAACATAAGGGGTGTGACCTAAAAAATAATGAGACACAAAAACATATGACATCTCAAGGAATCCTCTTGTAAGGGCTTTCAATCTAAGTATGGCCTCCAAATGATGATATCCAAATTGTCAAAGACCCATCACCAATACTTGATCTTTCCTAGCTTATGTTGGACAATCACACCTATTAATATATGGCCTCCTTGTTGGTTGATCTTCCATTTCCAATGGATGGGTAACAGGTATATGCTCCTAGGCCCAGATCTGTAACAACGTGACTCTGACAGATAAACTACTAGCCCCATCGTAAACTATGTGATTCAAATCATGATTAAGATGGGTGAGCATACAAGATCCCCAAGCGTATCAGGTACCCTCAGTAAGAATGCTCTCTATTAAAACATGGCCCCAACCAATAGATAAACCATGAGATCTCCAATTGAGACACAAGAAGACCTCAATGAATCCAACAAGCATGGATGGAAGTGGTTGATATATATCTACCATATCTTGTCATGGAACATCATGACCACAAATCCCCTCATCATAAAAAAATCCCCATCAATGCATTGGTGCCTCCCTACTCCTTAGGATCATACATAACCAACTCTCCCATCACAAGGATCCTCAAAATCCTATAAACAACCTTTGGAGTGACTGTCATCTCACTAGTGGGAAAATGGAAAGTATTGTGGTCATTATCCAACCTCTCAGCTAATGTTGTCAACAAACCCCTATTAACCCTATACTGGGGCATAACTAAGAGAGAACCTAACCCACATGTATCTATAATGATGTGATCTTCCTGAACCAATAAAGGTATCATCCTAAAGGTCTTGGGGTACTGACCCCACCATCAATACAATCCTTATCTCCTATAATCAAGATGAATCACAAAGTCAACAATTGATCAATCCAATTTAGTCATCTACCAATCAAACAATCTATCAGTCTCATCTAATCAATCAATCTAACAATCTCAACCAAGATTTAATCTAACAATCTCAACCAAGATTTCAATCAATCTTGTTGACTGCCTATCAATGACTCTCATTTATCATGAGGTCAAAAATAAAATCATCTATCAAATCATGTGAATCAACTATAAAAAATTATTGACGATCATTAAACAAGAGAGACAAATCAAGCCTCTGGTGCAAATGCGCTAATATACTTGGGTTTTGTGCTAAAAACAACAAATGTGTTATTTTATATGGCATATGCGCATTAAAATATTGTGTATGCTCTAAAATTGTCATATGTTCTACTATATTTCCTAAATGTGCTACAAAAAGCAACATATACACAATAAATCTATACAGGCTAATCTAAAGTTCAATTGTGCTAAAACAAAATCCAAAAGCCCTAAAATAGGAAGCATATGCACTAATCTAGAACATGAATGCACTAAACTACCTTTCATATGTGCTACTTCTCCTATCATATGCACTAAAACACGAAACAAAATCCTAAATCTACCAAAAACATGCATAAAATTCAAATTTTTAATGGAATCGGGAGGTGTATGAGGTACATACCAGAGGTTTGTACTCATGGGGCTGCTTGAACCGACAAACCTACTTGAATTTGTGCCTGGAACGAGAGATCAATATCTTTCTCTAAACCAAAGGTTTTATGCTCTTAACAATTATCTAAAAGAGGTAAGTGCAAATGAGGCTAAAGTGGCCTTTTTACACCTTATGTTCCCTTTTTACAATATGGTAATTAAGTGGCATTGATTTATTTTTAACCTTGGAGATCTAATTCATCATGGCCTATATATTTCATCATTTTTATTGGGAGATCAATCATTTTTTTTTAGAAATTTCAATTTTTTTGAAAATTTCCCCAAAAAACTCTAAAAATTCTAGAAAATTAAAAAATGGCCTAAAAATCACAAAAATAATTCCTCGGTTCATCTCCCAAGGGGGCATGCATCCACTATCACATTATTTTCAAGATCTAGGGTACAAATCAATTTTTCTTTGAACCAATGCGTCGTGTGCACATTGAGTCAAAGAGGGGCAAAATGTATACACTTAAAAATTGGCCTAGAGAAATATTAATTAAATACAAGCTTTAATTAATCATTAACTAATTCTTCTAGTTTATAAATAAATTATTTAATTTATTTATATAGTCTATACTCCTAATTTCTGCATATCCTAAGTTCATATTCATTTATTTTCCATCTCACCTCATCTCTCCACCTCAACCGCCACCTTAACATGTGGCTAATAATCAATTATACCAATTTTAGATTGTTGTTTTATCCTCGAAAACAAACTTAGCCACTTGTCAACCAACTTGGTCATTTGTCATCAAATTGCTCATGTAACCTCCACTTTGCCTCTTGTGGTTTATGAGGGAACATTCCTCATTGTTTTCTCCACCCTGCTTCATCTGAACCTTCCATTTCTCCAGGTTGAATCTGAACCGTCAGTTCCTATCACATAATCTCCAAGCCTTGGAAAATCTATAATTAGGCTGCATTTTGGTCACTAGAGCTCTCCTAGTTCATTTTACACTCATAGCTTCTTGTATTCATCTTGCACACTTGCACACACATTTAGATAACATATTAGCTTAGTATTTGCATATTGGTAGTAAATTTTTAGCCTCATCATAATGGTAGATTAATCATGTCAATCAATCATTTTAGCTCAATTATCATAGTATAATATCATTTCATCTTAATAATTGTATATTTTTATCATCTCCATAATGTATCTTGTAGATTCATAAATCTCATTCTTCAAGTTGTTATTCGAATGGTCATAAGTGCATTTGAGAGAAGATTTATAATTAACAATAAGATCCTTGAGGATAGAAAATAATGAGACGACATTAGAAGCAACTCCTTTAGATTTTTGTGTATTTCTTTAGATTAGATTATATTTTGATATAATATTTCATTGGTATGGTGGTGTTTATTTTGATTACCCTAATTATTAGCATATAATGTCAGAATATAATATCATGATGTTGATCTAACAAGAGCTCGCAAGCTCACAAAATATATGCAAAAAGATGTCTACAATGCAATCAAAATCAACTAGTGCTACCTCTTCCCTCTTAACTAGTAGGCCTAGATTGAGGAGCTATGGAAGGTCCCACCTGAAGCTGAGTAGCAGGTGCGACATCTATCTGTGGTGGCCTCAAGGATTTTACATTTTCCACACTACCTTGTGATCTATGGGATCATTGTGATTACTGAGAAGATGTGTAAATGGGAACCCTCTATTTTGGGGGGATTACACTCTCATAATGCCCCCGCCAATACCATATCTTCCTACACACATCTTTGTCTACATGGTACATCAATTCTATGGCCCCATGTAGGGTTAAATACTATACTCCATCAATAAAGGTGTAGACATTATTCTATGCATGTCTCCCCCTCACCTCCACAACCCATGGCTAGGTGTGGCCCTAGTGTCAACAGTCTACACATGTGCCCTCGGATCCTATCTCTTTGTCTCCATCCTGGATATCCTACCCTCTAAAACTGAAATCATCCCAGTAAACCAATGTCTCTTAGATTCATATGTTGAATCCCTCCCATTTTCCACCACTTCCTTAGCCTTTGCCTATGCAACCCTCCTCTCTGCAATACCAAGATCTCCTGCAATGCTCTCATTTCCTCTCGCATAGTGGATATTTATGCTATCAAGACTCTGGTGTCTGGGATCTATCTCACCTCCTAACCTAAGGGAATATATTGCAATGCAACTCATCTCCTCAAAACTTCCCATGGCCACATCCATCAAGATAGTATCGTCCTCCTCATCCATCTCCTCATCATCCTCCTCCTCATCCTCTAATGACAAGCTACACTCATCCACGCTAGATTTTATTTTTGAGATTCTCGCTATCACATCTACCTCCTCCTCCTCCATCTTCTCCTCTCCTCCTACATTCTCACCTCCAATGTCCATTCGCTCATCTTTGCCACCTATAAGGGAAACCACCAGGGAACCTACTATAACTACACCTTCACCTCTATCCTCTCCTCCCTCATCCCACTCATCCATGTCAACTTGTCTCTATCCTATGTATCTTCCTCCTCTACCCCTCCGCCTCTACCACCCCTATGTCCCTTCCTCCCTAGCCTCCTCTATGGTTGTCTAATACGTCAGGCCATCTCTATCGGAACATGTACACCTAGATTTGTATGTGGCACATGTATTTTTTGTCCCCACCAAACATCATAATCTGGTGTCATCCCTATGTCTGATGTTTTTAATCCTCAGTCCCACTATTGAGGTGCCAAACTACCAAATTGTATTATTATGGCTATCGGAATCACTGGCCCCCATTCTCTAACATCCCTACTGCAACAGGGAAACTAATTTGAACCCATCAATACCACCTGTCTCTCACCAAATAACCTTAGTATCCTATCAAGTAGCTAGATATCTATGATACTCTATGGCTAGGTAGTCTGTCTAATCAAGTACCTCTCCTGTCTACAAAATTGTAAGTGGTCAGGCTCTCCATTCCACACTATGCAACCAATGCAAGAACACCATGTGAACTCTCTAAGTGTATCTGACTGGTGGCTTCAATATCTAGTGTGTCCTACCTGTCTCTGGACAACAACATCATAATAATACACATATTACTATCTTGGATGAATTTTTGGTCTCTCAAAAACTGATTGACACACTACTATGTGCTCCCAAGCCCAAACCTGAAGCAATGTAACCCCACACCCCAATAGTTGTGCACTATGGTAAGCTATATCATGAACCTAGAAGTATAAAATTTCTATAACACATAGATCCCATACATGCACCCTCTACTTTATCCACATACTTTCCACCATCTCCCCCAACCTATAGAAAATATGTGTCCTCTCCTATCGAGTACTACCACCCTTGCCACTATCCCACACAATAGTCCAAAGAAGTCATCATAGCCCTCAAGCATGTAATAATCTCCCTATTATCCTTAATCTTGGGAATACAGGTCACATATAATAATCCCAACCTCTCAAGATGGTCATGCTCCTCTTGATCCAATCGATTTCTATATGCGATCATCTCGAGATCATTCTCCCAAGTAATTACCACAGAGTCTATAATCTAAATATTTAAGTGCACATTTCTAAATAGGTCAATAATGCAGTGTTAAATAACCAATCATACCATACTATTAAGTCACATGTCCAAATGCATGATCCATTTACATATTCATAGCAAGTAAAGCAACTGTGTTAAATAAAATTCCTATATGTGTTGCATAAATCAAATAACAATGTCATAAAGTAACAAGCGATTGCGTCGTATTAATTATACAAGTGCATCTTATCCTTTTCATTAATGTGTACCATCCATCTAACTAGTGTGTCTCATAACTCTAGCATTTGTGTTACATACATAGGACACATGTGTAACATAAAAATTAGTTGCAACTTGATTATAAAATATAATATCTAACCTAGCTAATGCACATGCATCGATTCACCATAACTTGCAGCAAATACAACCGGCACATGCGTCGCATGCTTTGATTCAACCTAGGACCTAACAACCTAAATGCATGAAAATTGAGAAAATAAATGCACAAGTCAAATCCTACTCATCGACGTTCCAGCCCCCTCTAGATGACGATAGGTCCTCACTCTCTTGTTGATGTGAACGTCATCCTCATAGCCTTCCATTTCTCCTCAAAGTTGCTCAGAGACCTCTTCTTCTTCACCAAATTTTCAAAACTAGAGAGTGGAAATAAACCTAGAAATTGACCCCTGTCGCCTATTTATACCCCTCAAGCCCTCCTTGATAGATGTGCACACTTCCCTCTTGAACTGGTCATGTAAACTTTCTCCTTTCGAAGCCCATAACTTTTTCCCAACTCCTCTATTTTCTGATTTGTTTGTTGTATTGGGATCCTGGTCACTTTATCAACAAATTGAGGCCTATTCTTTATTTTTTTCTTTGAAGGGAAAAATATTACCTACTTGTTACCGTGATCTTCTAGGGGCATAATAGGACACAATTTTCACTAGTTATTCTTTGAAACAACACCTAAAAATGCATTGACTCAAAAAGGGGCAAAATGTAGACACCTAAAATTGTCCCATCGCGTGTGCACAATATTAACACTAAATTTTGTCTCAATTAATTAAATAATTTTAATTATCTAATTGACTTGTGTCATTCTCCTAATTTAAATTCAAATTTATTTCTCTCTAAATTTAATAATTAAATAATTATAATTAATTAATTATTTAATGTCCACTTCATTAATCTTTCATTTTTCGTCTAATTTCTTATAATAATTCTTCTAAATATTAATTAAATGATTTTATTATTTAATTTAATAACTATGTCTTCTATAATTGAATGAAATAATTGTTTTATTTAATTATTCCACTTCCACGATGTCAATTAATTCTTAAAACAAATAAATTATACAATTAAGTTATTCCTAATCTTGCATAATTAAATAAATTTTAAATTTATTTAATGATAATTATTCTTATGGTTCCACCTCCATGACTAATATTGAATTTCATTCTGACTATTCAATTTATTTTGTCATCTAATCAATCAATTTAGTCTTTTACTCAATCTAATCAATCTTTTGTTCAATCTAATCAATTTTTTGTTCAATCTAATTAGTCTTCTGACCAATCTATTTTGTCTTTTAATCAATGAATTCTATTAAGCAAAATGTCAACTCTTAATTAGTCTGAGTAATATATTCAATCAAGTCTACTTTAAATCAGTCTTAACTATTCATTATTAATCAATGATAATTGTCTATTAGAATCCAAGGAAAAATCCTATATAATCAAGGCAATTCTCCATTATTTACAGCCACGATTTTCAAATTCTCATGTTATCATAATTGGAGCAAATATGAGAGCTTACAATTACAAAGAGAGGGAGAGAAGACAAGGGGGAACTTATTGGTATGATGTTTGCATATTCATTTGATTTGAATTATTTATCTTATGCATTCGATTATGTCATTTCTCTCTTGAATAGTAGTACAATCTGCAATAATCTAGATCTTGGTGGTTGGATCTAATCTTTGTTGTTGCGAGTATAATAATTTGGATATTTTACCCCTATTATAGGTAGAGTGTAATGTGGAATGGTATATTTGGCATGTTTCAAATTGAATTGATACTCAACACATGCCTTCCTTAGTGTCAAAGAAGTGATGCTTCATGTTTGAGCAATTAAGATGAATGCAAATGTGTTTTATAAAAATTAATTATGATTTATGCCTCGTGTTAAATTGTGTGAATTGAAATTGAGTTATATGTTCATGTAGAGAATAATGATCCCTTGGGGTAGTTGATAGGGGAGGTTGGGAAGTGGCTTGCAATGTAACATTGAGCATGAATATTCACTTGATTGGCTTATTGGGAGTAATGTGAAACAAATGATTGAGGCAAGAGGTAAAAATGGAAAAGTATGACTATGCATATGTGTTTTCCCCTCATGCTTATGTTCTTGTTAGGTCTTGGGATGAGTTGGGGAGGAGAGATCATCTTTGCAAGATTACATATGGTCAGTGGAATCCTCATCTACATGAGAGGATCACCCGTTCCATGAATATTTTGGTGTTATGTGATGACACTTCCTTATTATTCCCCCTATCATCTAAACCCATCATAAATTGAGTAGTACCCGTGATGTATTTCATTTTATTTATATTTAATGGTTTCTTCTATGAACATGTGAATGATGTGTCACTATGTGAATGACATATATGTGAGCTTACTCCCCAAGTGTTTTATTTGGTTGTTGTGTTTGGGTCATGTGTTCATATTTGTATCATGGTGGTGTGGAACTAAGGGTTCCACATAGTTGAGTGGTGTTGCAAACCACCATTGGGGACCAAATATTTGACATCAAACTTCATCTTATTCCCTTCCTATATATCATGTACTCTTGATCATGTTATTTCATACTTATGTATAAATTGGGGACTCATTTAATATGCCTTATATTCATTTAATTATGTTTATTGGAATATCACTATGAAGGGAATGTGATAATGAAATAATGAGATGGACTGGAAGTAGTTTACGTGCACTGGTGTTGGTATCGTGCACACTTGTTATGTAATCTTTCATTATGAGCACATGTCGTAACTTGAAGTTTATCATATGAATAATTTTTTTCATGCATAAAATAAACTAAATTTTTTCTTGTGGTGTCATGTGTATTGTCCCCTCTCATTGTTGTCTTGCATTTTTAGTTGAAAGAAAGAAAATTTGGGTAAGATTTGTGTTCATTTGAGTTAGTATGGGTTTGTTTGTGATAGTCTAGAGAGTGTTTCAAAGTGTACCAATGTGTTTTTATTAAATTTAAATTCATTTTAGTGTGTTAGGGTTGAATATGGGAAGTTTAGGGTGAGTTGGTTATGCTTGTATAAGCACATTACTATCCTAAACATAAGCGCTCTTCTAGTGAACAAAAACACCCTTCTAGTGAATAGAAGTGCCATTATGGTTTTTAAAAAGCCCCATTGTAGTGATATAAGTTCCATTATAATGAACAAAAGGTTTCATAGTGAAAAAGGTGGTGCTCCTCTATAAAAGTGCACTTTTAACCCTAAAATGTTGTAGTTTGGTCTAAAGCTCAGATTTTTGGAGCTTGGACCTTATGTTTGACTTTTTTCTAGTTGTGTTATGAAGATATTATAGTCATAGAACAATTGGAAGAGTTTTAGAAAGGTTTATAGTTAGTTTGGATGGTTTTTATGGAATTGGAGTGCAAGTTAATGCTTGATAAAGCTCATTCATGACTCCTCGGACCTAAGAAAAGGTCTAATTTTCTAAGTTAATTTCCAAAACTTTAGGGAGGTTCTTGGGTGATTCTAGGTTCCTTGCATATATTTTCTAGGGTATTATAGGACCTTTCCATTTTCTTATTCAATTTTTGTGGCTTTTAGACATTTTCTTGTGTAGTGTTGTGTACTGACCATTTTTCCTAGTCTAGAGGTTTGAACTCAATATCTCTATATGTTACATATGTTTAATGTAAATGTTTAAAAATAATAATTCCTGATGACATATTTTTCCTAGTATATAGGGAAAATATTTTTGAACCGTCGGTAACACCAACACCGAAAGACAGGTTTAGTGCAACCCGACATACAACTTCACAAGGGAAATTGACAACAAGTTTATAGTGTAACCTGATAGAGCAAGTTAAAATGTAAACTGATGACACATTTTACAAGTGCAACCCAAAAATGTTGAAGTGGAACTTGACAGTGTAAACCGACAGAGTAACCTGATAGAGGAACCCGACTAGAGCAGATAACAGAGGAACCCGACAGGAAGACTATAGAGCAGTTCCCAAGCACCAGTCTACCGAGAGATAGTTATAATTCTAAGAAATGTGGATCTGACTTACATGTCAAATAAAATACTTTTGTTTTATATTTATCTTTTTTGTTTTCTTTAAATCCATTTACTGAGGGACAAGCAATGTAATTGTAGTTGTTTTAATCAGTCTAACTGATTGAAAACATGCAAACTAGGAGATCAAGGTCAAGTTGTAAACCTTTGATCATAGATTTATCATTGTTATGTGTGAAACTCATTTAGGTCAAATTCAATGTATAAATAGATGTGTAATCAATCAGAACAAAGTGATGTGATGATGATTGTAGCCACATATACTTCTATGGATTAGAAACATTGTTTTATGCATAGGGACAACAAAAGATGAAATAGGTTATCAAGAACTAAATTAAAGGCTACCGAGCAGAATAGAGGTATTGATCAGTCACTATAGGTGATACATTATATTGTGAACTTTAATGGATCTATAATCAGCAATTCTAGATTACATACACTCAGGTCAAATAAGTATTTTTGACTACATTCTAACAAGTGTAGCAAATAGAAGAAATCCTTTGAGAAGTTAGATTTAACAATCCTTTGTAAATCTCTTAACCAAGTGCACACTAAACAGTGTTGCTAAAGCTCTTAACAAAGTAGACCTTAACCAATCTAAACATGTTACTCCTAATAGGGTAAGATCACCAGAAGTGATAAAACTTGTAAACCTTAACCAACCCCTTCCATTCTGTAGATAGTGAAGTTTTGTGGGTTTCATCCCCACCGCAGTTTTTGCCTTCTAACATGGGTTTTCTGGGTTACCAAATCTTGTGTCATGTGTCAATACATTTCATGAGTGTTTACATGCAATTTAGTATATGAATTGATATAACATGCATAAGATAAGAATAGCACATATGGTTGGTAATGCAAGTAATTGATTACTAAAGGATTAAGGTTAATTGACTAAAAAAAATTAAAGGGTACTGATTTACCCCTCCCCTCTAAATACACACCATTCCATTATTCCAAAAATTGGTTTCATAGCTAGATCTCTTATTTCAAAAGTTTAAAATACTTGAGAGAAAAGATCATACAATGGAAAGGTATAAGCTAGACAAGAGTATTGAGAATCAGAAGTTAGAGTAATAGATCTTCTATGAGAAATATAAAGAAGCTAGAGTCAAGATGAGAGAGCTACTAGATGAAATAAAGGTAATGGCATCTCGTTGTAATGAAACAAACTATCATGAAGAAGAGATACCTAATTTATTTGAGCCATCAGGATCTACATCTAGCAATACATCAGACACATCTAAAGGAAGCATTACAAGTCTAAATGAAATCAATCAACATCTGATTGGACAAGTGAAATCACTACAAATTGGTTAAGAGACATGGATGGTAAGAATTATTAAGGTTATGAATAATGCTAGACAAGCTGAGAAAGAAAGAACATTAGCAATTGATGACAGGAGGAAGATCACTGAAAAGATACAAGAGAAAGAGTTAGAAATACAAATACTTACTGAACATCGTCATTAGATCACAAATCATATTATTCTTATGAGTCAGGAGGCAAACCGAATGAACATAGAAGTCAATGTAAAATTAGAAGCTATTGGTGAGCTAATAGAAGAAAATGAAAGACTGAAGCATGAAGTAAGAATTTAGCAACAACACAATGATATGATCAAGAGAGCTAAAGAAAGTACAAAAAGAATCGATGATTTTCTAGATGGACAAAGAAGAGTCAACAACAATACCAGACTAGGGTATACTGAGAATGGATAATCACCATACCAAATTGATCAAAAAGATGTCTACACAAATCCAAGACCAAGAAGGAAGTCATGCAATGACTATGGAAAATCAGGCCACACATCAAATGTTTGCAGGAGAAAAATAAAAGGTATTCCTAAATCCACGCCTTCACTCATAGGAAATTCTTATAAATGTAACAAGAAAGGACATAAAGCATATGAATGTGAATCTAAGGTAAAACAACCAAAGAAGGAAACCTACATGGAAAAATACCATCCTACCTGCAAAATGCATGGGCACACATCTCTTGAATGCAGGAAGAAGAAAAAGCAAGCATGGAAGCCTAATGAACAAGAAAATTATTATCAAGCAAAAAGAGTCGGTAACTCATATGTTTGGGATTACAATACATGGACAAATTGCACAGCATGTGGTAGATATGGACGCATAGCAGAAAACTACATGAGAAAATGGATGAGAAGATCTAGGAACTAAACTAACCCCAGAAGGGCATGCTTACACTTTCATTAAGTTGGTCATCTAAGCAAGGACTGCAGAGACCAAGTGATAGAGACAAGCACCTTTTCCAATGGCAATACCATTGAAGACATCAAGAAGATTAGAAACAAAATGTGGAGGAAAGCTACAAACACTGATGATGTTAGACCAAGAAATACAGTTGGTGACACCTTATCCAATGGATTTGGTGATATCACCACCCCCACCTAAGCAGAACAAGTAAGCATGGAACTTCACTACACCAAGTTATACTTTACATCAGTTCCATTATACATATTTAAAATGCCAAACTAGCATGATTAAAGATGCACTATGGTATTACTTGTTATAAATCTATGAATCCAATCTCGTCAGTCAATACATACCAAGAATCGTTGGTGTACATGTGAAACCAAGTTAAACAATGTAACCCAAGACCCGTCGGTAATCATATAAAAGACATTCAAGTATTTGCCACTTACTGAGCACCGTTGGTAAACCTGTGAAAGGTCAAGTGAGTTGTCACTTACCCCGAACTAAAATTTTGTGTGATACCTGAGTGACTCCGTCTTTGAACACCAAGAAGTGGGTAGAGAATTTATTGCACCAATTAGGGCATTTTCTATAAAAAGGCGACGGAATAGCTCATTTTCTTACAAAGCAATTAAGAGCGAAACAGAGTGAAGAACAAGCAGAGTGATCAGATTGTAGAGCATTCCAAGAAGATTCATGGCATTCAAATAGATCAATAGAAGCTAAAGTAGGTTAAAGTAAGTAACTAAGGAATCACCAAGCTTATTTTTATTTACAGGAAAAGCCCTAATTTCTCATAAACAATGGCAACCACTTCACAAGTTTCCAAGATTAAGAACGCCAAAGAGAAAAAGGTTAACTTAACCAAGAACACTACGTGTGAGGAACCAAAATAAAAAATTTGTCCAAAGGTTGCATTGCAACCCAATGACACTAGAGAATTTTTTAGGAATACCACCTAGGGTTTTACTGATTGAGGATGTCCCATCATACATACACTATAAGATCGCCTAAATAGGAGATCTTAAGGTTGAGCAATCTTACAAGAAGCTTTGCACAGATGGAACCATTAAGGATGAGCATAAACACATTAAGGTTAAAGGGATGACAAATGCCCTAATTTTCCCAAAGGAATTTAAAACTGAGTGGATTTAGATAGTGCTGAGCAGAGTGCATGATCAAAAGATGTGGCTCGACGAGCCAAAATTGATCACCAGGGATGTCATACATGCAGTAACCGGTTATCCTATAACTGACAAGGCAAAAGCACTCAAACACCCTCCTCACCCTGACATAGAAAAGAATATAGTTGCAGAATGGGATGGCAGAGGATTGAAGGTAAATTCCATCAAAGATCCCGAAATGAAATTTGGTGTATGTGTGCTGGCATACAAGATATTCCAAGCCAGCAGGATGAACATCATTACATGTGGAGCAGTTAACACTGCCCACAATATTGTAAAGAAGGGTCTATAATTAAATCTATCCAAGCTTCTACTGAAGCAGTTAGATGAGAGTTTGAGGACAATCAGGTCTGCAAAGTCCAATTCATGTAAGTTCAGATCACTTCTAATGTGCATATTTTTTCTACTTTCAAGACTTCTTTCCATATATCGATAATGTCAACTGGGATACTACCTAACCAATGACAATTTAAATTAGTGAATTCATTAAGTCACTAGGTGACAAATTTACATCAGTCATGGATGAATACTTCACTAGATTCAAGGACAAAATGCAGAAAAGGATGAGGATACCAGAACAACTGGCAAAAACAAATAAGACTGATATTTTTTTTATGGTGAACACCCATAAATCCTTGATCAAACCAGTTGTACCGATGATAGCATGGTTAGCACCACTTGACTATGAGATCAACATAGATCAAGCCACCAATGCTATTGAAGCATTTCTAAATGAACCATTGGACAAGTCACAACCAAGGTTTGGAATCTATGAGGAAGCAAAGGAAAGAATAAAAACATGCTTAATTGTGAAGAAAATTGATAAAAAGAAAGACAAAATGGTAAAGACACTTAAGAAGAAGTTGTCGGTAGATGATGAAGAGTCAAAACAAAAGGATGACACCGAGGGACAGTCTCCTATCAGTGAAGAAGAACAATTGAGTGACTCTGAATCTACAGAGTCTGATGCACCACCACCACCTGCAAAGAAACCAAGGACTACTATTGTGTCAAGGACTAGAATTCAAACAACCATAGATGCAAGCTCATCACTAGTAAAGAAATGACAAGTGAGGACTTAAAAGAGAAAGCCTCAAACTGGGAAACAAGAACCAACAAAAAGAAGAAAATTAATCAGAAGGAAGATATAGAAGACACCAAACAAGAAGAACAACCTATTAAGAAAAAATTTCCTACTACAATTGATGAGGTATGTGCATCAATCATTAAGGCAGGTTCAATAACTGAGCCTAATATTAGAAAATGGCTAAATCTAAATACCGAGGATCATAACAAGATAGAGGAAGAAATCATCACAACAATGTGCATATTTAAATATATACCAATACAGTTTGAAGGTAAAATGCCAAAAGAACATCTAGATATATTATCGACGAGGTGGACATTTGCATTGAATTCTGAAAAATAGATAAGGGAAAGAACCCTAGTTTTTGTTATGCCACCCGAGTCCAAAATGGAAGAAATTGAAGAAAGGATGAAGTTACATTCAAAAAGGTTCTCAGAAAAATAGAGAGCTTACAAAGTGCTACAAGGAAACTTTATTGAGCTTGACAAATAAAGTGAGGATACTTGAAGAAATAACTCGATGTACCTGAAAAGGACACAAGCCCCGAGAGAGCATTAGAACTCACCGACAAGCCTCATAATGGAGAAAAAGAGGATATACGGAGCCCAGAGCACATTCTTATAAATGATGATAAGGATGTCACTCAAACTGAATTAAACACAAAAATAAGCAAGGTAATGGATGACATTCCTCAAATTCTACAATCATTAGGGGATACTACAAATGATACAATCACAGATACAAATATCATAGATATCACCAGAGATGATCCTATAGATGAGGTAAAGGCAAATGAAGATGTTACTGTTACCTCTGAGCAGTCCAAGGAACAAGATACAACATTGGATGTTGCATAAGTGAATATACCAGGCCAAATACCATTATTAATATAGGCTATAAATAACATCTCAAGAAAGGAGAATTCACTCGAGCATAATGCAAGCATACCTGAGGATAAGGGTGAAGAAGAACAGAATGTAACAAATGATGAGCAGAATGTAACAAATGAAGAATAGAAAGAAACAGAAGGAGAATAGAAAGATAAAGGTGAAGAAGACAAAAAGATAAAGGTGAAGAAGACAAGAAAGGTGATGTCACTCCTAAGGATACCGAAGCAGAAGTTGCAGATAAAGCAAAGTTTAATGTGGAGACGTCCACACCAAACTGACAAGTAGACACCAAGCAGTAGCAAAAAGGAACAACACCTCCAAAGCCTTCATCAAGCACATCAGACCAAGAAAATGAACTTGTTATGGTACTACATATAGGTGCCTCCACTACACTTTCAAAGAAGAAGAATAAGAATCCAGTCACGCTGGAAGAGATAATTGAAATAATAGAATGTGATCCAAGGACATTGGATCTAGAGTCACTTACAAAGTATGTAGAACTTTGTAAAAGAAAAGCTATCCAAGATAAAATTAAGAAGGAGACAAAGGATACATAGGTACTAGAGACAACCAAGGAGATCCTTCATCATATTGTACCTGATATAGACATTGATCAAAATGCTTCTATCATTGATCAATTAGTCATTCTTACTGAAGCCATCACATCACAAAACATGGATGCAAAGAAGGCCATAGAAGAACATGCAAAACAAAAGTACCAAAACAAATTGATAGAGAAAATCAGCCAAGAAGTGGCCGAGAACAAGGTAAAGCTATCTGAACTAGTAAATGAATTTGAACCAATCATTTCAAAAGCTATAACCTTAATTCAGAAGTTAAGCACATTAGAGCACTTTTCTAAGGAAAATAGTGAAAAGATTGCAAAGATAGATGCAAATATTACTGCTAGTGCACAAGGTCTCTCAACCACTAACAATGCAATCAAGTTGCATTATGAAAAAGTAATAGAAGAAAAGAAGTTGAGACTTGAGATTCAAGAGGCAGAATTAAAGCTTAGAGATGAGGTAATCGAGCTACAGGCTCTACTCCTACCGAATCTTACACTACTACAACAACATATGAGAACGGCAAGACAATTGATTGCCACCCTGGAGATGTCTTTCACCGACAACATCTATGATATGCATGCAAGGATTACATTGGATCACATGGCTCTAGATCACCTATAGGAGAAATGGGAGAAAATGATGGAAGACATGAAGAACTCTCATTCCCAAATTTTTGACAAGTTGTAAATAATTACACCTTTTCCCTTATTATCAAAAAAGGGGGAAAATGATATGATAAAGGGGGAAGATAAGGTGAAAAGGGTAAATAGTATAAATTCAAAGTGTACATACATCTAATATACTAGAGCATACATAGGGGGAGTCATAATGACAAGGTGAACACATGGTGTACATACTAAACATTTTAGTTTTTGCTCATATCAGTTTTTGATACTAATGTCAAAGGGGGAGATTGATGACATATTTTTCCATTAGTATACAAAGGAAAATAGTTTTGAACCATCGATAACACCAACACCAAAAGACAAGTTTAGTGCAACCCGATAGATAATTTCACAAGGGAACTTGACAACAAGTTTATAGTGTAACCCGACAGAGCAAGTTACAATGTAAACCGATGACACAGTTTACAAGTGCACCCCAAAAATGTTGAACTGGAACCCGATAGTGTAAACCGACAAAGTAACCCGATAGAGGAACCTGATAGGCAGACTATAGAGCAGCCGAGCACCAGTCTACTAAGAGACATTTATAATTCTAAGAAATGTGGATTTGACTTACATGTCAGATAAAACACTGTGTTTTATATTTAGCTTTTTTATTTTCTTTAAATCTATTTCTTGAGGGACAAACAATGTAATTGTAATTGTTTTAATCATTCTAACTGATTGAAAACATGCAAACTAGGAGATCAAAGTCAAGTTATAAACCTTTGATCATAGAGTTATCATTGTTATGTGTGAAACTCATTTAGGTCAAATTTAATGTATAAATAGATGTGTAATCAATCATAACAAAGTGATGTGATGATGATTGTAACCGCAGACACTTTTATGGATTAGAAATAGAGTTTTATGTAGAGGGACAACAAAAGATGAAATAGGTTATCAAGAACCATATTCAAGGCTACCGAGCATAACGGAGGTATTGATCAGTCACTATAGGTGATAGATTATATTGTAAACTTTAATGGATCTGTAATAAGTAATTCTAGATTGCATACACTCAAGTCAAATAAGTATTTTTTACTACATTCTAACAAGTGTAGAAAATAGAAGAAATCCTTTGAGAAGGTGGATTTAACAATCCTTTGTAAATATCTTAACTGAGTGCACACTAAATAGTGTTGCTAAAGCTCTTAACAGAGTAGACCTTAACCAGTCTAAACATGTTACTCCTAACAGGGTAAGATCATCTGAAGTGATCAAACTTGTAAACCTTAACCGGCCCCTTCCATTCTGCAGAGAGTGAATTTTTGTAGGTTTCATCCCCACCACTGTTTTTACCTTCTAACAGGGGTTTTCTGTGTTACCAAATCTTGTGTCATGTGTCAATACATTTCATGAATGTTTCTATGAATGTTTACATGTAATTTAGTATATGAATTGATATAACATGCATAAGATAAGAATAGCACATATGGTCGATAATGCAAGTAATTGATTACTAAAGGATTAAGGTTGATTTACTAAAAAAATTTAAAGGGTACTCATTCACCCCTCCCCTCTCAATACACACCATTCCATTATTTCAACAAATTCCATCTATTCTTAAGATGTTTTTGTCTTTTCCTCAAGGGTTCCTTGGTAGGGCATTACATTTCAAATTGAGAATTCTTACCCAAAGTTAGTATATATTTTCACACCATCTCCACTATAGCTTGTCAAATAAGGCCTTACAATTCTACTCTAACTATTGAAAGCCAAAAACTCCCACCTTTTTAGGTGTATACACTGATTCCCACCTCATAAGGCTCCACTTTTGTTTTTTCCTATTTTTATTCCATAGATTTCCTTATGGACCATTAAATTCTTATAGAAAACTTTTTGGGGCTTCCAAAAGATGAAACCTGTAGATTGGAAACACCTGCAAAACTTACCTTAAATGAGTCAATGGACTTGTAAAAGGTAGCCATCAAAAAATCCAATGAATAACCCTCATGTGAAATCTATCCAAAATTTTCTTATAGTAAATCATCTTGAGACCACCAATCAAGAGGGATATTCTAAGATACTCCTTTGGAAACAATCAAATTTAAAATATAAAATACCTACAATTCTATGTTTAATGATCTTTGAAGTATTGAACAAGAAAATACTAGACTTATCCTTATTGATATTTTGACTAGAAATTTATAATTGTATATCTAGAACTTTCCTAAAATAGGTTGCCTCTCTAATATTGACCATCCCTATCAAGGTTGTATCATCCATGAATTAGAGATGCAATTGAGAAGCAAGATTATAATTACATAATAAACCTTGAATAAAACTTATCTATTTTTTATTTTTTAACAATCTACCCAGACCTAAAACCATTAAAATAAACAAGCATGGAGATAAAATAGTTCTTCTTGTGTGATTCCTCTAGAAGTTGCAAAGAGAGTTGAAGTAATACAATTGATTAACACATACAAGATTATTAAATTTATGCAACTCATCACTTAATTAATGTAGTATATGTATGTGATAAAACCTAACCTGTTGGGAGCACGCTCAGACATGCAAACGTTAGAGATATATATCAAATAACTACATTAAACATGTCTAAAAGTATACTATTAAAAACAACAAGAAATCCATCACAACCTCTGATGAGCCAAACAAGTGCACCCAAGCCTTGTTGATTTGCTCTTAGAGAGGTTTGTGGGTGTGCTCTCCCAACACAATATATAAATCCCACTATTTGATTGAAAATGCAAAC
>MU227529.1:2239883-2251343 GCA_018584345.1 Thuja plicata | reverse complement strand
AGTTATGCACCATGTGCTAGAAAACACAAGTGACATGGTTCCTTTGCGTGGACTAGACTCTCAGACAAATAGGTTGTTAGGAACAAGAATGTGAGATATCAGGTATGATGAGAGCTATGAAATGTTAATCATAAGGAGACGCAGTACATCCAGATCTTTTTGAGGGATTTGAGATGCATGAATCCTACCCCCAGTGAGGCATACATAGTCATAGCCGAATATCAAAACATAAATGCACTAACAAACTATGACAAGCAGATCATACCACAAAGGACATGTATTTCACTAGATACTCACCATAACAAACCAAGATATAAAAGATCAAGGTTGTCGAGATAAGGACATAGTAAAATACAAGATAAAATCAACAAAAATGCATTCTGACCAAGTGGTCATTCAGTCCAAAAGTTCTTTCCATGAACAATTTTGATGTGAGGATTGATAGAACAGCTGACACTGGAAGGATGCATCCTAATGGGCCAAAGATTGATTGATAGAAAATAGAAATTCGCTGGCAATTGCTCGTGAATAGAATGATCATTAGGAAAGTCAATTTATCTGCTAATTTGATGTAAAACATTTGCGATCACTGTGTCTAGAACAAAGCTCAGTGTTTGATTTGGTAAGCTCAGTTGTGCGGGAATCATTATTGCAAAAGCGGGAAGATGGTCAAAGAACTACCTGCACAAATATGGGTAGTGACACTTATTATGAAAGGTGATGCAAGCTGTATAGACAAACGGTGGAAACTGATGGTGGATTTGACTACGCATGGTACTTATCCATTGCGCCATTGAAGTGGTTTTCATAGATGGACGGATTTTATTTCTCTTTTTCTTTTTTGATTTTCTATTTTTTATGCTTTTTTGATCTTTTGATTTTTTTTGCTTTTTTGCTTTTTTGAATGTTTTTGGATTTTCTACTTTTCTTATTGTTTTCAATTTTTGAAAAATTTCTGTTGTACAACGGACTATGAACTGATCAAGCATAGAAGTGCTTGAGATGTACAATATTTATAGGATTAGGGAGTGGATCTCCCTCTGGGGACGCAATCTAATAGGCGCCTGAACTATATTTTGCTGTAACAATGAAGGGACCCAACCAATTAGGTTCAAACTTCCCTTTCTTCTCTCACAATAGATTCTTGAGAGAGATTCTGAGGGAAGGGAGCTCAATTTCAATGGGTAGAATAGCCTCAGTACCATAAACAAGGGAAAAGGGAGTGGCTCCCATGGGGGTTTGAATGGAGGTGCGGTAAGCCCAAAGGGTAGGACTGAGGCGAAGGTTCCAATCACAGCCAGCTTCATCGACTATTTTCTTGAGGATTCTGAGGATAGTTTTATTCGTAGCCTCAGCTTGACCGTTGCTTTGCAGAAAGTACTTAGAAAAAGTATGGTGGGTAATGTTGAACTTCCTACATAGCTCTGTGACATCCTTGTTCTTGAAAGGTCCTCCATTATCAGTAACAATGTCCTGAGGAATGCCATCGCGACAGATAAGATAGTTCAAAATAAAATTCAAAATCTATTTTCCAGTAGTGTAGGTGAGAGGAACAGCTTTGACCCACTTGGTAAAGTACTCCGTAGTAGCTAGGATGTATTTATGACCATTGGATGAATTAGGGAAAATTTGGCTAACAAGGTCAAGACCCCAACATGAAAATGGCTAGGGGGTGATAGTGGGTTGGAGTGATTAGGAGGGAGCGTGTATCAAATCGTCGTGTTGCTGACAAGGTACACACTTCTTTACATAGTTGTAGGCATCTTGCTCCATAGTAGGCCAGTAATATCCAGTGTGTAACAACTTTTTGGCCAAAGTAAGTCCACTAGAGTGGGCCCCGTAGATTCCTTGATGTACCTCCTCCAGGGACGTTTGTGCTTCATCAAAATTTAGACACCTTAAAAGAGTTCCATCAAAATGCTTTCAGAAGAGGGTATTAGCAAGGATTGTGTATCAAGAAGTGCGGCGAATGAAATTTTTACGTTGATTGGGGGTTAAAGTAAGTGGGGTATGTCCATCGCATAGGTAGAAATACACTTCTTAGTACCACGGGGAATTGGGATCAGCAATCTCACACACCATTTCAGAATTTGGCTTGTCATAGGCAGGGACTGTAAGATTCTCAACAAGAAACTCACACCGTGTGCTGTGTTCTGGCATGGTGATCAAGGACCCAATTGTTTCCATGGCATCTGCTGCTTTGTTGTTTGTGCGAGGGATCTGCTAGAAGGTTAGTTTAGTGAAATGTATTTTGAGATCTTCAACTGTCTGACAATAGGGAAGCAACTTGTCATCTTTTGTTTGATATTCATCCATAACTTATTTGATAACCAATTGTGAATCACCAAGCACCAATAGAGTGAGAATCTGCCATTGTATGGCCTGGCAAAGTCCAAGTACAAGGGCTTCATATTCTGCAATATTGTTGGTACACGAAAACTATAATTTGAAAGATTTAGGGATGAGATCCCCATTTGGTGTAACAAACAAGATTCCTGCCCCTGATCCTTTCTGAGTGAAGGATCCATCAAAATATAGCTTCCATGGTGGACTCAGGGCAAGATTTAGGACTAATTCATCTGGAAAATCTATGATCAGAGGATGTTTACCATCAACAGGTGCTTCAACTAACTGATCTGCAATCACTTGTCCTTTGATGGCCTTTCGATCCACATAAACAATGTCAAACTCACTAAGGATCATGACCCATTTTGTTGTACGACCAGTAAGAGCAGCCTGTGCCAAGAGATACTTGAGTGGATCAATTTTAGCAATAAGATGAATCTTATGATTAAGCATATAATGTTGTAGCTTCTATGTATAGAAAAAAATGGCCAAACATTCCTTCTCAATTAGGGAATAATTCAACTGATAGCCAATAAGAGTTCTGCTAAGATAGTAAATTGCTCGCTCTTTGCCGATGTCATCTAATTGTGCCAGGAGGGCTCCCAACGCGACCTCTGTAGTAGATATGTACAAGATTAGAGGGTGAATAGAAACAGGTGGAACCAACATGGGTGGATTAGCCATATAGACTTTTAGTTTCTCAAATACATTTTGACATAAGCAATCCCACTGAAACTTGATATTATTGCGCAGGAGATGGGAGAACGAATGCACCTTGTCAGCCAGCTGTGACATGAATCTTTTGATTGATTGCAGTTTGCCTTGTAAAATACGTAATTGCTTCAATGTTTTGGGTGGTGGCATCTCTAGGATTTATTTCACTTTCTTTTGATCTACTTCTATTCCGTGCCGCAACACAATGTATCCCAACAGCTTACTAGATTGTACTCCAAAGACACACTTTTTGGGATTCAGCCTAAGCTTATATTTCTCCAATCACTCAAAGATGGTAGTAAAGATAGGAATATGTGATTCCCTTGTTTTGTATTTTCCTAAAAGATCATCCACATAATCTTCCATGATGACATCTAAAAGGTCATGAAAGATGGTAGTCATTGCTCGTTGATAAGTGGCTCTGACATTTTTAAGACCAAAAGGCATTACCTGATAATAGAAAGTGCCCCAAGGTATTGTGAATGCGGTTTTGTGCTGGTCTTTTGGTGCTATCCTGATCTGATTATAACCTGAGAATCCATCCATAAGTGACAACATTTCATGTCTTGTCGTCAAATCCACTATAATGTTGATATTAGGGAAAGGAAAATCATCCTTGGGACATGCAAGGTTTAGGTCTCAGAAATCAATGCAGATGTGAATGCCCCCAGTAGACTTACCTATTGGTACAATATTAGAAACCCATTCAGGATAATCAATTGGTCTGATTACTTCAGCATCCAGCATCTTTTGAAGCTCTACTTTGACTACCAATGCAACTTGAGGATGCATCTTGCGGAGTTTCTGCTTAACAGGTTTTACACTAGGATCTACTGCAAGATGATGCATGAAAAGATCTATATCGAGCCCAAGAATGGCTTTATAGGTCCAGGCAAAGTTGATTTTGTGTTTATCCAAGAATGTTGTCATGTCTTTCTTTTCTTGATCACTGAGAGAAGCTATAATGTAAGTGATATGTGGATCTTCTTCTGTGCCTAGGTTGATTGGAATAGTATCTTCAATGATCATAGAGGACACTTCTAGTTCTGATGATATAAATGGCAAGTTAGCCCCTCCCTCCCCTAGCACCTCAGAAAGGTTTTCACTAGAGGAAGCATCCTTTATTTTGTCTTTTTCTTCATTCTTAGGTGCCTGCGAGAAGTTTTCACCAGAGGATGTATTTTCATTTTTTTTTTTTTTTCTTTTTCATTTTTGCAACTAAGAGAGTTGACTTGGATACCGAAGTAGGCTTATTCACTATAGTGTATATGATGTTCGTATTCTCAAATATTCTTAAGTCCAAAGAGGGCTAAAACTGCCTCATCCGAATCGCATATGTCCAAAGCTAGTGGTGATTCTTGCTGATCCCAGTCAATCAATTCAGGGTTTGTGAGGGGTAGACGAGGGGATGAAATGTCAGCTTGGGTAATGGTGAATACATGATGATTTTCATTTAGGTCATCTTCAATATATTGGAAGGGAATTTTGAAGAACTCTTCCTCAGTGTCTGAACCTGAGGCAGCTAAACAATAATCCTTAGCGAAGTTAGTCTTAGTTTCTATGGAACCCAATCTGTGTCCTTTAGGATAACCATTAGCTGTTATGATTTTCTTCTTACCTGTTTCATTAGCTCCAAGACCAGTACCATGATATCCCATGTTTTTGACAATGGGAGTAACTTTAGGATACTTTCCTTTGGGGAAAGTTACATATCGTTCTTCTTCATCATTATAGAGCCAATCAAGGACACTATATTCCATGTGTTCATCTGATAAGGACCCCCAATGTTCAAAAATAGTTGACTTGCAGTGCATGAGTGCTTTATCCTTGGAGAGGGGTAATGGTGATGGTCTTCCATAAGACTTTGGAGACAAGGGGAGTTGCCCAATACATAAGGCACTTTCAAATTTATACTCTCCCATGCCTTGATCTATAAATGTGGCCTTTGCTTCAAATGAGGAGGGTTTGTCTTCAGTAGCTTTGTCCTTAGTGACTTTTTCCTTCCCTTTGGATTGCTCAGTTGATGTTTCGGATGTCTTTTCTAAAATAGGGGTTTCTTGATTGAAATGTCGGTCAAATTCATTCAACGGGCAGTAATTAGCTTGTTTTCCTTCCAATATTTTGCAATATTGAAAGGGCTCAGGATCTCCAGGAATTGTGATTTCTCTACTGTAATGTGGGAACTTCAGACATTAATGATAGGTAGAGGGTACACCTTTGATAGTTTGTATCCATGGACATCCTAGCAAGATGTTATAAGGTAGATATAGATCCAGTACATGGAAAACAGTTTCAATCAGGGCCGGGCCCACTTGTAAGGGCAATGTGATCAAAGCCTTGCTTTCTCATTCTTGATCATCATATGCTTTTATTTTAATTCTCTTGTCTGCATCAATGAGGTCCTCAGAAAGACCAATGTTATGAATCATTTTCAATGTGCACAAATTTAGGCCGACCCACCATCTATGAGGACTCATTTTACTCTTGTGGAGTGGATTTTGCCTTCTATATGGAGAGACTTATTATGATGAGGATCAGGACCACTAAAGTCCTTATCAGTGAAAACTAGATGTTCTTGCGTGGCTAGGTTCCCTATCATGGCTTTGAATTGTGCAGCATTGATGTTCTCAAGGACATGGGATTCATTTAGAGCTTTATCAATGACTTCTATATGAATTAGTGAAGTGATCAAGAGCTCTAGGATGGATATCTGTGTAGGCATCTTTCATAATTGGGCCAACAAGTCAAAGTGCGAAGCAGGTCAAGCGGTAGTAGATGGTGCAGCTGGTGGATTTGTAGATGTAGAAGGTTTATCAGCAGCTTGAACAGTGACTCTAGGTCTTTGTGTAGTAGCATTACAATCATCAGCTTTGAGTATTATGGTATTAACATGTGTGTCAACTTCTTCAATGCGGCCATAAAGAGAATCAAACCCAGAGATATCATTTTCACTTAAACTCTCGCATGTTCGGTCATGGCCTGTAATAGTATTGGTAGAATAGTCATATGGGATTGTGTTTGATGCATTGTTTTGATTATGAGGTGGGAAAGGTTGATTGTAGACTTTGAGTTTCACATCAGATGAGGATGCATTCTAACCTTCAACTTCAATTTTCCCATCCTCAATGAGGTCTTGCACAAAGTGTCTGAGCTTTATGCATTTCTTGGTGTCATGTCCCTTGATGCGATGATAATCATGATACTCATTATCCCTATACTAAACAAGTTTAGGTTGATTCTCATCAAAAGGTCAAGTATTTGGGTAAACTATCATTCCTTGGTTCACGAGTTGTTTGAAGATCACATCTAAAGGCTCTACTAAAGCTGTGAATTGTCGTCGTTGTCGATTATCGTTGTTGTTGTTGTTATTATTTTAGTTGTTGCGAGGGAACAAGAATGATTGATTACATGGTTGTTGATTATTGTTCTGATTGTTGTTCTGATTCTGATTGTTCTGATTGTGCGGATTCTGAGTCTGATTTTGGTTATTGTTGTGATGTTGATTTTGATTCTGATTGTTATTGTGATTGTTTTGATTGGTATTATTGGATGCTTGAACATTTTGAACATGCTTGGCATCAGTCACTCCATCATTGACAACTCCTTTGTTCTTACTCCAAAATTTTGGTTTATCATTATTGGAAGGAGTATAATGTTTGATGTTGCCTCTTTGCAAAAGGCCATCTTCAATGTCTTTTCCCTTCTTGACCAGGGATTCAAAGGTGTCAAGTGAAGCCATTTTCATTTGGAAGGAAATTTTAGAGATTAAATTCTTTGTGAAGATGTCAATCAAGTGACTATCAGGTATTTTCTATAGCATGCGATTTGCAATATGTCTCCATTGTTGTAAGAAACTAGCAAAGGTTTCTCCATTCTTTTGTTTAGTATTGCACAAATTGCTGAGTGTTGCTTGATGCTTAATGTTATATGAATATTGTCCAAAATTCTTTGCAAGGTCAGAGAAGGTAGAGATTGACCCATAAGGAAGGGCCATGAACCATTCCAAGGCTGTGCCTCTGAGACTCCTAGTGAAGAGTCATTTTAAGTAATTCTCATTATAAGCGACCTCTTGACATGCAATGTAAAACTCTTTAAGATTTTGTAGGGGACATGTTTCTCCAAGTTGTATTTCTCAAATTTGGGCATCTCAAAGTTTGGTGGGAATGGTTGCATTGTGATAGATTTGTCAAATGGATAGGGACAAATTTCTTCAAAAGCAAACTCCTTCTTGCCCCCATTTTGTAAGCCTTGTGTGATGCTTTTGAGCTCATTGAATGGTTGGGTGAAATTTGGAGTATTTTGTGTGAAAAATGGGGGTACATAACCTCTGCCTCCTCCAATTTGTGCAGCTAAAAATCCCGTGGAGGTCATACCAATGGTAGGAGGAGGTATATATTGATAGACTCGTGATGTATTATTTGCATATGTTTTTGTTCCTATTGTTTGAAACATAGATGAAGACAAGGGCATGGAAACTTGCCCTATGTTGTTGACATTAACACTTGCTCCTTGAGTCATTGTCGTTTGAGTGTTGTTATGTGTAGTATTTTTTGGCAAAGCACTTATGATCTGTTGGATTTGTTCAGGTGTCAATTGGGGTATTGATGTAGTTGTTGATACAGCTGCTGATATTGGTACTGATGTGGGAGATTTGCTAACAAGTCCTTTACCAGTGTCACGTGATGATGTAGCATTTGAAGTAGAAGCCATGGCTGCAGTAGCGGCAGTAGTAACTTTAGTGACATTTCTAATAAGGAGTGTTTCATCAAAGTCAACAAGAACTATGACACCATTATGAATAAGATTGAAGAATATCTCATCACTGTTATGCAAAATGGCCTTCTCAACCATTTCCAAATTATATGGGTCTCTAAGGAAGTCAATCACTTGGGTGGGTCTTTCTTCTTGGTCCACTAATTTTGTTTCTTTGGCCACTTCTTCAGCTCATACCCCACTTCCATGAAAGTATTGTGTGGCAAATGGGTTCTCCTCACGATTAACAGTGTTGAATGTTGTTCGCCCCATGTTTCTAGCTTGGGATCGAGTGACAACCATACAATGGTAGAAGAATGAAAGACAAGGAGATGTAAGAGATGAAATGGAGCAAAGATCTTTGATTGGATTTGATTGATTAATTGATTGTTTTGGATTAAGGATTGATTTGATTGATTGAATTGATTGATTGGATAGTTTATTTAAAGGTTTTTGGAACAAAACCTAACCATGTTAAACCTTATGATGATACAAACACAAAGGATTTAAAGTAATACATGTTCTAATTGAAGATGGAGTTGTGATCTCAAGAAAAATGGGACATCACTAAGGGATTAAATTACTTGAGACAGACTGATGGTCTACAAGTAATGTTGTGTTTGTTTGAGGATGAAGGTTTATGATACTTTGATTAAGGTCTTTCAACCTAAAGATTTGATTCGATTTTGATCTAATGCTCTGAAGGAAGGATGATGATGGAAGAAATGGAAGAATGATCTAGAAGCCAGGTGTTACCTAATCGTATTGTTCAATGGTGACAAAAGCTCTGTTGATTGAAAACTTGGCCATGAAATTGCAAACTTTAATGTTGTAGAGGATTTTGTCAAGTTTTTCACGATGTTCAATCCCTTGTTTAATGGATGTTGCAATGTGTTGGAATTCCTTGGATTTACGAGTGGTTTCTTTTTTCTCTCTAAGGACTGGAGACGTAGGAAGTTTAACCTTCTTATGCTTCTTAAAACTGGTCATGTCATGGAAAATTGATTTTAGCTGAATGAATGAATGATCTAGGAAAAATGGTTCTAGGGTCCTGTAGACGGTCAAATTTTGATTATCTCAGCCAATTTTGAAGCTCACTATTTTGAAGCGAAGACGGTAGTCTCAGACACAGCCAATGATCTTCATAGACGGTGATCTACACAGACGGTGATCTGTGCAGATGGAAGATCCAGAGCGGAGATGGCGGACTGTGACTAAGGCAGTGTGTTGAAATTCTAGGCAGATTTTTTATTTTCAGCCTAATTTTAGGTAAATTTGTTCAAATGGCAAGAAGTGATTTTATCACAAGCAAACTAGAAAAATAACAGACACACGTCTCAAAACAATCCAATAAGGGACAAAGCAACCTTGAGGGATATCGTCAAATGTGACATTAGGGGATCTTGCTTCAATTTTGTAATATTTCATTTGTGTATATTCAAGTGACTCTTTCAAGCCACTTATGTTTTTACTGGGTCTAGCACAACGAAGATAGTTCAAACAGTAGCTACCTTACAAATTTGGCTTTGCATGAAATATTATAGGCCCATTTCTTGGTAGTCCTTCAGCTCGCACAGCATGTCACCCCCGGAAGGGTGCCCGTGTTTTTGGCTTTTGCCAGGTATTGTTGCCATGCTATGAAGATCTCTTTCACAACACAATACCCTGGGACACGTATGATGGGAATCTTGGGGGGAGAATCTTCCCTCCCCTTGCACTGTAATAAGTCACCGTTTGGAGGTGAATCGGGTAGGCTACTAATTTATAGTTGCTAGCAAGATTTCATGGCGTCCCTGCAATCAATTTGTACAGCGTGAGACACTTAAGTCTCTAGTTCAACCATGCTAGTATGCTGAGGATATTCATTCAGTATGGACTACCATTGAACACGACCTGCCCGAGCTTGAAGGGATAAAGAGGACCTTTGGGTCACACTTTATTTCTATACTGGCCCAAGGGATTATTAGTTTGAGGTCATCCTCTAAAGGGGAAGTGCTCCCTCTAGACAGGCCTCTCTAGAAGCTTGATTAAACTAAGTGTTCTCTTCACCCAAGATCCGCGAAGGTGAGGAGAGAGGATATGGCTATAGTTTAATCATAGCATTACGTAATTTAAGGGATCTATCTAATGAAAATTAGCTTGAAAGAAGTGTTGAAAAACACTTCTTCAAACACACCAAAAAGAGTTCATTTCTCAAATTGAACCTAATTAAAGCAACTAAGTGTTTTCTACCTAAGCAAAAGACACAATAGTATGATTAAACATACAAGTTCAATTTGTTTCCCACACAGCAAGAAGGAAAGCTTGAAAGGTGTGTTAATTTACTTTAAGTCACTCAAGAGTTATGAAGTTTATTCCCTTAAACATTCAAGATTAGGTAAGGTTCATTTTAAGCAACATTCATTCCAAGACAAATGGTTAAGTATACAAGTTCATTTAGATAATTCCTCAAAAATTATTTATGGAACCTGCATGAAACTGGTTAGTAGTTTGGAACTTTAGATTTGCTGAGAACACAAAACCCAAGAAAAAGTCACAGACGGCGAGTCGTCGCAGACGGTGATCTTCGTAGACGGCGATCTGTGGAAACGGGGACAAACCTGCACAGACGGCAAAAGACAGACAGTTAGATTTTATTAAAAAGAAACAGACCTATTAAAACTAAAAAATAACATTTTTATCAAATCATTCCAGCATTTAACCCTTAAAAAAGTTTGCTACTGTCAGAAACCCGAGAGTTAAAAATATTGCAAATTGACAAAAAAAGTTTTTAAACCATAGTTTTATAAGTTGTTTTTGCATAGGCGGAGACGGTAAAGTATCAGTGTAGATGGCCGAGTTTCATAGACGACCGAGAAGTGGAGACAGTAGTCTGCGGAAACAGCGACTCCAGAGCGGAGACGGGTCTGCGTTAGAATTTTTTGAACTACAAAAAAATTGCAAGAAACATTAGAAAACAAGGGACATGGGTCCCACCAGGCGTGCCAAAATGTATGTGATAAAACCTAACCTATTGGGAGAATGCTTAGACATGCAAATGTTAGAGATATATATCAAATAACTACATTAAACATGTCTAAAAGCATACTATTAAAAACAACAAGAGATCCATCACAATCTCTGATGAGCCAAACAAGTGCACCTAAGCCCTATTGATTTGCTCTTAGAGAGATTTGTGGGTGTGCTCTCCCAACACAATATATAAATCCCACTATTTGATTGAAAATGTAAACTAAGTGATTGAAATGAGTGAAGAACTCAAGAAACAAGTATTGAAAACTTGTCTCAAGCCTTCACCATGAATGCAAATGCAAGACTATATTTATGATGAAGATTCAAAAAGCTAAACTAAGATGATATGCATAAGACAATAGAAATAAGTTCATTTTCCATTATCCTAACATGTGATTTCTAGATTCAACTATGAACTAATGAGCATAAAACATGAAATATACTAAAAAATTCTAGAGATATACTAGCATGGTAACAATGTATAAAATGAGAGATGATTTGCTCTTGACAAAGGCCTATATTTATAGAGTTTTTGGAGGAGAGAGAGGGCTTGGATGAGGTGGAGCTCATGTGGCATCCACATAGGTGCCACATGAGGGACACATAAGCCATGCAAGAGGCCCACTTTTCTCACAC
>MU227529.1:2182040-2239833 GCA_018584345.1 Thuja plicata | reverse complement strand
CATGTGAAGGATCTTGTAAGAGGTGTAAGAGTTTTGGACCAATGAAACACTTTTAGAAAGTGTAAGAGGGTGTCATCATAGGTGTAAGAAACCTTGTTAGCACCAAATAAGGATTATTTGGAAAAGTGGATTTTTGGATATTTGCTCACACATGTGTGAGCAAATAATTAGGACTAATTGGTGTAGAAATCAAGAAATTAGCCTAATTAAGCTTAGTTAATTAGTGAATAGGTCTATTTGATGAGAGTGATGGGAGGTAGGGTAGGATCTAGGTTCAAATTATCTTAATCTAATTTTGAAATTTAGATTAATTTGGTTTAGTAGAATTTTAGCCATGTGAAGGAATAAATAAATTAAAAATTTATTTAAAGGGAATCAATGAGGGATAATGTATTAAATAAGATTTAATACATTGAAAGAGGTAGTATTTAAATTAAATTTAAATACTAAGAAAAGTGAATCATATTTAATTAAATAAATTTAATTAAATAGATAGAAGAATATAAAAAATATAATTAATTAAAATTAACTATAATGTTATGGGAATATTAATTAAATTAATATAAGGATGATTTTAGACGTCTACAGTATAAATTAAAACTAATTCCAAAAGCATTTTGGAGAAAAATAATTGAAACTGTCATAGGTCATGGACATGTTAAGCTTAATAAACATGGAATGAATAACTTTAGTTACCAGAACAATAAGATCCAATATTTTCTTTGCTTTCACAAATCCTCTTTATTTTAGGGAGACGAGGAAATAAAACACTTTTTCAACCTTTCTACAGTTAGTTTAGTGATTATTTTATGTATAACATTCCATAAAGAAACTAGATACACCAAATACAAATATGAAGCCTCGTCTTTAGAGCAAGAAAAGTGGAATTAATAGCTTTGAGAATATTTCACTAGATTGAGATCCATGTGTTAGAATGTGAGGTTGATGATATTCTTATTGTTTTCATTAATGGTTGTCATTGATGTCAACATATCTGATGTATAAATGTGGTTTATTTATCATTTGGTCATCTTTGGTGTATTGGTAGTTGGTGTTGGTGTATCATTAGAAGTGTTCATCAAAGGATGTTCTCTAAATTTTTATCCTTATCTGTGTCAACGTTGGTCCCTTTTTATGTGAAACATATGATGGAACACTTTTTTTGGTTTGGTCATATCTTGGATGTGTTTTTTATGCTTCAGTCGATGCATTTGAATTGTAACATATAGATCCTATCCATTGGTACCGAAGGTCTTAGACATTGTGTCACATGTTGATATGTGTGAATCATGCTGTATTGAGAAAAGTGGTCCATGTTTCATTCCTTACCAGTATGGAAATTCTTTGGTGTGACCTATTTAAAATTGATTTAGGCTGATTTGGTTGTTGGCATCAAGTAGTATAAGAAGAGTGATGATCTTAGTTGTTTATGTGATGCTTGATTGCAAGTATATGCAAAGTGAATGTGAATTAGACAAAGTAATATTTTTGGGTTGATGTATATGTTAGTTAATGCAATTGGTAGCAAAATGATATATGATTTCTATATTACAGAGTATTAGTGACAGTGACTTCAATGGTGGATTCAACTTTCATTTCTTATATTTTGGTAGTGAGCCTATTTGTACTAGAAGTGAGCCTAATTGTATCAGCAGATAGCCTTTCATTTTTGGGTAGTTATCCCAACTGGAAGTGAGCCAATAAATAGTGATAAAACCATCTATGAGACCTTGTGATGCAATGATGAAGGCTAGTTTCTCCTTTTATCACAATTAACCTAGAGGGAAAGGGATAGAAGGTAAGCTCCTCAAGTTTAGGAATGTTCTCAAGTAGTACTAGCCTAGTTTCAATTAGAACGCCATCTAGTTAGTCACCTAGACACAAAACTAACACCTAGGATACAACTTTCTGTAGAATCCCTTCACAAGCACACCCCCTTCACCCTACACCAGGTGGTTCAGACTTACACAACATTCTATAAACATGTAGGAAATGTTAGAAATCCTATTTTTCTCTGAATATCATACTTATAGGTGTTCCCACTCATTAAAAAAAACCTACAACTCACAATATCACAAAAGGCCTAAAAGAGACCTATTATGAATTAGGCCTAGAAAATAAGTAATTTGAAAATAACCAGAAAAAACTCCAAAGGATCCTCAAAACCAATAGTAGATCCTAACACCCTTTTGGGAGTTCTTTGAAATTACAAGGTTTTAGTCCTCCATGTGGTCATTACACCACTATACACAAAAGCCATACCCAACTAGGGTTTTAAGCCCAAAATAGCCACAAAGAGTTAGATCTTATTTCTCTAATAGAAACCCAATACCAAAAATGTTTAAACTCACTCTCCTCCAACATGAAGATCTCAAGAAAACTCCCGTACACCTCAAGAACCCATTTCACGGCTCTGTCACCCGTGTCTTCACATTGTCCAGCTAGTTACATAGAGATAACTTGCTTAGTAAGTCTTCACTAGGTGCCTTGAAGAGAAACTCTACAAAAAAAAAAAAAAAAACATACTACCCTACTGTCTACCTACTATTTACACTAAATACTAGGCCCTACTCAAGGAGGATAAATCTCCATATGAGAATGAACTCGCTGGTATGGTATGTCACCGAGTTGCAGACCTTCTTATAGCAACAAAAGTAAAACCAAAAAAGTAAAAGAAATAATGAAAAATGAGATTAATGGATTGAAAAACACATTATTCCATGATCAATAAATATCACATCAAAAATTTGGATGGAAAACAAAATCTTCAAACTCTATTTCTCTTGAAGACTCTCAAAAAGCAAAGTACATTTTAACTGTTCACCGTGACTTCTCTTCTTCGCCAAAATCATTCTAAACATCACTTTTTCACCATAGATATCATAATAAAACCAAGAATATGACCTTTGGGCTTCCTTCCAACCCCTTTACCCATGTGGAGTATCTTGCAAGTCAGTTACAAACAAGAATTTGCAAAATGACAAAAAAAGTTGTCATGCAACTTTTTGTTGTCATGACCAATTTGTGCATTCTTGCAGCAAATTTTGACAAGTTGGCATTTGAATCATTAAACCACATTCAATGACCTCTATCTTGATCTAAATGACCAACTAGGATAAAATCTACCCCTATTACATCAATGTGACATGTTTTGACAAGATTTACACTGTGTTGCTCTAGGATTGACATAAGTAGCCTTCAAGGCTTTATTGGGACCTAACTCCACACACAAAGCTTCAAATGTAAACTAACTCCATACACCTATCTAGAAAAAGCCAAAAATCCTATCCAAGGCCTAATAATAACTAACCAACAAAATGAAGATGGTCAGGACCTGCCATGGCTCCTGCACCATACTCCCTAGGACAAGATAACTCAAGTCCCTTGAGTTTCCAACTGTTGCAGAGTATAACCATGCTTTAAAATGTCTTCCTCTGGAATCCAAACTGCCTCTAAATTAGAAAGAGCACACCATTTAACCAGGTACTCTTTATAGGTTCCTCTTATAGTCTATCTGACCACTTTGGTGTCCAAAATGCACTCTAATTGGATTGGCTTACTAGGTGGAAGATCCTTAACCCATTACATATCATCAAAGTTGTCAAGAGTTTTGGAGACATCATAATTCACATCACCTCCCTTAAACAAAGTGAGATCCACAATATTAAAAATAGGTTAGGTGTCAAGGTTTGAAGGGAGCTGTATTTCATAAGCATTGGCCCCATATCTATGTAGAATCTTACAAGGGCCAATTTTCTTCATCATGAGCTTGGAACAGTGACCCTTAGGAAGCCTTTCCTTTCTGAGATAGGTCATTACCAGGTCTTCAATATTGAAGGTTACTTCCTTCTTCTTCTTATCTGCTTTAGCTTTATACTTTTTCACTGTCCTTTCTAGTTGTGTTTTAACTTCATCATGAACTAATTTCATGGCAGTGGCTATGTCCTCCCCTACTGCACTTCTTCTCTACTTATTGTGTGTCCCTTAGTTCCATGGGACCTTTAGGATGGAAGTCATAGACTATCTCAAAAGGAGTCTTACCAGTGGATCTATTATTGGAAACATTATAGGCATACTCTGCCTGACTTGAAACTTGATCCAAAGCCCCTCCATGTTGTTTGGTTAAGCATCTCAATAGGTTTTCCAAGGACCTATTGACCACTTCTATTTTTTATGTAGAGGTTGGAATGGTAATGGATAACAAGGTTACTAATGATGGCTTGCTCCTAGGACTCAAACACTCAAATATCAACAAATGAACCAATGACACTCCCAATATTCTAGGATGATGGTTTTGGTGTTCTTATGTTGCTTCTAACAAGGATTGATTTCTTATATGGTCTGCAACACCACCCAAAACTCCCACCTTATAAAGACTCCTATTAGGCCTAGGCTCCTTGTAGCCCTACAATGACCTAAATTGACATTTAAGTTCCAATTCTTCCAAATAACTCCCTAAACCAGATATGTTTCTAGATACCCTTTATCCCCTTACAAAACATAGCAAAATATTTGATGCTATTACTTTGGACCAACTGTCCCAAAACTTGACTGTACTCTGTCTTAAAGAGGGCTAAAAGTATGCTTTTACAAAGAAAGTATGCTAAGATCATACTTCCATACTTCCAAAATCTCAACACTTGTCGTAAACACCCCCAATACAAGGAATATCCAACCAATTTGACCCTCAGACCTTTACAAGTAAGAAACCCCCCAATTTGGCTTCAAACAACTCCTAAAACTAGGGCTTTCTAAATGTCCCACTTACCAATGATTCTAAAATAAAAAAAATTTATGGATTAACGATACATTTATCATTCCAAGACAATCCACAACCTTGGATATGGTCCTTCTTAAGGTTAATTACTCATTGTTGCTCAATTCCAAGCAATTCCTTCAAGTTTCCATTCATAAATTTGGTGATCACCCATATCATTCACTCCAAATGCACAATATTATGTTAGAAATGTATTATACATATTAGAATGGTATCGTTCCATGAGAATCAGAGTTTCATCATTCATGGAATGAACCATTTCATTGAAAATACCAAATTGTCAAAGAGAAAACAATGACTTTCCAAAGAACAGTCAGTATAAATGGTGTAGTCTGAAATAATTAAACCATAAAAATATTCAAAATTGTAATAAAATATGTTAATAATATCAATAATTCATTAGAAACACCAATATATCATATATGAATTCAAATCATGTAATGAATAAGTAGGAAAAATGTAAAATTCTGAGTTTTCTTTGAATTTCTGAGACAGTCCGTACATTCTAGGCTTCTCTTCATACAATGCAATTCCCCTCCATTATATACCTTCCCCATAACATACTCAACCATTTTTGTTATTTGTAGACTTGTTTGTTAAGTTTAAGACTAATAAAACTAACTTTCCTCCATTTTGCCACTAACCGCTGGAATTCAAATATTTGAATTTCCAACTTACAATTTATTGTTTATTTCTCCTAATTGACCTATGAAAATTTATTATTAAGTCCATACAAACTTTTTAAACATTATTTAATACTCTAAGGAATTAATCTAATCTAATCTCACATTTATTATCTTATGGCATCATTGATGATCCTAAGTTTCTTACCAGGCCCTTCAGGATTTATTACAATTTGATTACATTGCTTGCCTTCAAAGGACATGATTGGTTCCAACATGTGCCAATTGATTGGATTAAACTCCCTCATGTTCTTCCATTCTCCTTTGGCTTCAATGAGTTCCATGCCATGCCATGATGCTCCTGCATCATAACCCCCACCATGAAATAAACTCTTGTCCCAAGAGTTGCTCCATTTCTTCAATGCATCAGTCTGATCATGTTCCCTTATCCACCTCTGTTTAGGGGTAAAATATTCCCCAAGAGTGACTTGATTTATCCTTCTCCATCCTGTATTCACATTCCAATAATTTTTATAAATAAAACATTTTTTGGGTGTCCTTTCCTTGGATAGTGTTGATTGTATTGCTACTTGTATTGTGACTGTATATCTGCTCCATTCTTCTTCATAAGTTGTTTATCCATTCCTTCACTTGTTATCTACTCCATTGTAGGGAAACTAATGGTCCCCACCTTCACATGTTTCAAATCCCAAAGTCTCTCATCATGAGGACTATCCTTCTTCTGAAACTTCTCCATCTCCCAATCAGTATCTTACTTATTCTGACCCTACATATGCTCAAAGATCTGATCCCCAAAACAAGTCACAATGTTCTCCCTTTCACCATCCAAAGGTAATGGTGCCAATTTATACCTCTCGTCATCTTTGTGCACCAAATAGGTATTATCAAACACATCATGAATTTTTCTTCTACTATGTTTCTATGGTCTACCAAAAATTATGTTGCCACATGTCATAGGAATGACATCACAAAGAACCCTGTCCTGATATGTACCAATAGAAAAATTCACATAAGCCTTCTGACTAACCACTACATGCTACTTTTGGGTAACCCAAGTGGCCTTGTAGGGATTAGGATGGTTAAATGATACAATTCCTAACTTGGATACCATATTAGAAGAAACAATATTGTTATGTGATCCAGAGTCTACAATCAATTTATATATCTTTGCCTTTGCATAAATATTTAGTTGTGAAAATGTTTACCTTTGGTTCTAACACTTGTTCCCATTTTCTTATCATCAAGAAATCACCATCAAGTATAGGATCTTCTAGATGTGGTTGTGGTTCCTCATTCCCTTCATTATCTTGTACAAGATGTACTCTCCTGTCTTTGCCTTGATTTGATTCAATCCATTTAGGACACCTAAAAGATTGATTCCCAACCTCATTACAATGAAAACATCTACCTGTGAAGATGCAACTTCCTCTCCCTCCTCAAAATCTTCCACCTCTATGGTTATTTCATCCTCTTTGGTCTGATGTAGAGCCTTTGTCTTTATCATTATTTCCTTGTGATTCAACAGTGCTTCTTCAACCCCTTCCTCTCATGGATGATCCTCCTCTGTTACTTTGTCTCTCATTCTTTCTTTTCAACTTCTCCTCTGCTCTTACTACTAATTGAAAGCATTATCCAAGGGTTCTAGGAACACTCAAACCAATATCATCTTGAATGTTGTCTCTTAATCTACTCATGTACCTAGCAACCTTCTCATCTTCATCTTCCACTCCTCCTCTGATGCTCAAGGTGTGAAATTGTTCAGTGTAAGTCATAATATCCATCTCTCTCTGTTTCAAGTTGTTCCTTCTTGTCTTCATTTGAATAGCCAAATCTGATGGTAAGAATTGATTCTTAACCATGGTCTTCATTCTTTCCCAATTTGAGACTTTATCCAAACCTCTTGTCACTCTATCATTTTGTATACGAGTACACCATGTAAGGGTTGTTCCCCTTAGCCTTTATTTTTCTATCTTCACTTTCTTCTCTTCATCTATGTCTTCTAGATCAAAGTAGTTTTCAAGTGCCTCTATCCATCCAAGCACTTATTCAATTTCCTTCTTGCCTTGGTATATTATAAAATCAACACTTGTCTTTAATCTAGCACCTTGTACTGCCTTAATCATCCTTATGAACCTCCTCTCCTCAGGATCATCTTCATCTCTTTGTCCTCCATGTACTTGTATTTCATGGAGTTATTCTTCTTCCTCATTGTTTTCTTCATGAACCTCCTCTCCCCTAGGTTATTTTCTCTCTTTCTCTAATGCCTATATCCTCTATAATAATGGAAGTCTCTCTCTTCTCATCTTTCTTTCTTTCCTCTCCTTGGTTGCTTCTAATTCCCTTTTCTCTCTTTCTGTTTGTTCAAGGGATGACCTCAACTCTTCAATCTCTCTTTCCATTTTGTTCTTTGGTGCCATGTCTGAAACTTTGTCATTTATCCTCCTTAAGGATCTACTTATTGTTGCTCATATACCACTTGATGCATAGGTTGGGATGGTAATGTCTAACAAGGTTACTAATGATGTCTTGCTCCTAGGACTCAAACACTCAAATTTCAATAAATGAACCAATGACACTCCCAATATTCTAGGATGATGGTTTTGGTGTTCTTATGCTGCTTCCAACAAGGATTGATCAGTTATATGGTCTAAAACACCACCCAACACTCCCACCTTATAAACACTCCTATTAGGCCTAGGCTCCTTGTAGCCCTACAATGACCTAAATTGACATTTAACTTCCAATCCTTTCCTACAACTCCTTGAACTAGATACCTTTATAAATACCCTTTATCCCCTTACAAAACATACCAAAATATTTGATGCTGGTACTTTGAACCAACTATCCCAAAACTTGATTGTATTATGTCTTAGGGAGGGCTAAAAGTACACTTTTACAAAGAAAGTATGCTAAGATATTACTTACAGACTTCCAAACTCTCAACGGTCTTCACAAATACCCCCAATCCAAGGAATCTGCAACCAATTTGACTCTCAGACCTTTGCAAGTAAGAAACCCCCAATTTGACTTCAAACAACCCCTAAAACTAGGGCTTTCTAAATGTCCCACTTACCAATGCTTCTACCATAAAAATATTATGGATTCACCATGAATTTATCATTCCAAGACAACCCACAACCTTAGATATGGTCCTTCTTAAGGTGCATTACTCATTGTTGCTCAATTCCAAGCAATTCCTTCAAGTTTCCATTCATAAATTTGGTGATCACCTATCTCATTCACTCCAACTACATAAGATTATGTTAGAAATGTATTATACATATTATAATGGTATCATTCCATGAGAATAAGATTTTTTTCATTCATGGAATGAAGCATTTCATTGAAAAGACCAAACTGTCAAAGAGAAACAGTGACTTTCTAAATAACAGTCAGTATAAATGGTGTAGTCTAAAACAATTAAACCCCCACAACATTAAAAATTGTAATAAATGATGGTAATAATATCACTAATTCATTAGAAACACCAATATAACATATATGAACTCAAATCATGTAATTAATAAGTAGGAAAAATGTAAAATTCAGAGTTTTCTTTGAATTTTCTAAGACAGTCTATACATTCCAGGCTTCTCTTTGTACAATGCAATGCCCCTCCATTATATACCTTCCTCATAACATACTCAACCAATTTTGGTCGGTTGTAGAGTTTTTTGTTAATTCTAAGACTAATAAAACTAACTTCCCTCCATTTTGCCACTAACCGTTGGAATTCAAATATTTGAATTTCCAACTTACAATTTATTATTTATTTCTCCTAATTGACCTATGAAACTTTATTATTAAGTCCATAAAAACTTGTTAAATATTCTTAAATACTCTAAGGAATTAATCTAATACAATCTCACATTTATGCTCTTATGGCATCATTGATGATCCTAAGGTCCTTACCGGCCCCTTTACGATTCATTACAATTTGATTACATTACTTGACTTCAAAGGCCATGATCGGTTACAACATGTGCCAATTGATTGGCTTAAACTCCCTCATGTTCTTCCATGCTCCTTTGGATTCAATAAGTTCCCTTCCATTCCATGATTCTCCTGCATGAATTTTCCCATCAGTTTGGTGGTGATAGGCCAAGGAGTAAGACAATCGTGTGCCCAATTTTCTCCATAAGGTTCTCCAGAACTAACCCAAAAAAATTGGTGTCCCTATTAGTGAAAATAGACAAAGGGATACCATGTATCCTAACTATATCTTTGAAAATAAAATTGGATATTTGTGAAGCATCATGATTGTATCTGCATGGCACAAAATGTGTCATCTTGCTAAATAAATCCACAATGACAAACACCATATTCATGCATCTTGTAGTCTTGGGTTAGAATAATACAAAGTCCATACTAATGCTATCCCATGGCTTATATGGGATGGGAAGAGGTTGATATAAACCTGCATTAGATGACATACCCTTTTACCTTTGAACAATCATGCACTCTTGCACATATTTTCTACTATCATGTTGTTGTCTAGGCCAATAATAAAATTTAGATACTTGCTCTAGAATTTTGTATGCACTAAAGAGCCCTCATAAAGCCCCATTATGATTTTATTTGATAATGTCCTCTCTCATAAATGTCCTTGGAACACAAAGTCTGCTGCCTTTGAATAAGAGACCATCTTGCAAAATAAAATCTGAATAGGCACTATGGAAATGGTTAGCCATATCAGTACATAATTGGAAAGCTTCTTTAAAATCCTCATCCTCTTTATAGAGGTATTTCAACTAATCCAACCCTACACTCTGCAAATGGACTTCTTGAATTTCCAATACCCTTCTACTAAGGGCATCTTCCACTTTATTATATGTACCCTTCTTGTGTTTAATGGTAAAAGTAAAGGATTGTAATTGCTCCATCCACTTAACATGTCTATGGTTAAGTTTTCCCTACCTATTAAGGAAGCTTAATGCATGGTTATCTATAAAGACTAAAAAATATTTTGGCATGAGGTAGTGCCTCCACTTTCTTAAATCCTGAACTATGGGATACAAATCCAATTCATAGGTACTATATCTCTGCTTTGCATCATTAAGTTTTTCTTAAAAGAAGGCAATAGGTAACCCCTCTTAACTAAGCACTACCGCTATGGCATGTTTGTTGGTGTCACATTCAACTGAAAACACCTTATCAAAGTTTGGGAAGGTAAGGGTGGGAAACTCTACTGCCTTATGTTTAAGGTGTTGAAAACTATCACCAGTTTCTTTGGTCCATTCAAACTTGCATTTGACCCCATCGTTGATAGTATTTAAAATAGGACCACAAATTCCACTCAATCCTCTAATGAATTTCCTATAAAAATTTGCCAATCCCTAAAAGCTCCTAACCTCTCCCAATTACTTATGGGTTGGCCAATTTAAAATGGCTTCTACCTTATTTGGATCCATCTTAAGACTTCCATTTGAAATAACAAAACCCAATTAAACAAGCTCTATTTTTAAAAACTCATACTTTGCAAGATTGATCTGCAACTTCTCCTCATTTAGCTTCTACATCACATTTTTGAGATGCTCCAAATGCTCCTCCTTATTCCTGACAAACACCAAAATATCATCAAGGTACACAATAAAAACTTACTAGTGAATTGAACTAGGACCACATTCATCAATCTCATGAATGTACTTGGTGCATTGCTTAGACCAAATGGCATAACAAGCCATTCATACAAACCTACATTGGTCTTAAAAGTGGTCTTCCATTCATCCCCTTTTTTGATCCTTATCTGATGATAACTATATTTGAGGTCAATTTTGGAGAAGTAGCATGATCCTCCTGTTAAAGATTTTTCTTGTAGAATCAAAATAGATCAATAACTGACCAACTCTATAACTCTCAACTCCTGATTCTAACAAGACAAAGTCAAATTGATGAGGATTTTATCCTCCTTCTAATTCAATCTCCATAGACTCAGGTGGGTGTACCTCTTATATATTACTGCTTCTCAGTAACTTTAATGAGTGGATTAAGGGTTCTTACAATGCTTTACTAATGTCTTTTGTTGCAACTGATGCAAAGCTTCAAAAGCCAATCCATGATTTTAACAAAAGTAAACAACACTGCAGAAAAATGTCCAATAAGATAAGGATATTCATCCTTCTTCTCTTCGAGTTTAAAACTCAGGAAGGCTAACCTAAATGATTCAGTTCTTCAATGAATCAATAACTATGTCTGTATTATTCAATACAGCTCCTAAACATCCATGCTCTTAAATAGGAAATGAAAAGATACTCAGATTTAAATTGATTGATGAAGAAAACTACTGGAGAAGCAAAGACCAGTGCCTTATCTATTAGGCAATAGAGTCAAATAAACATACATCCACAGAAAACCCTTTAACTTCAAAAACAAAGAAACCAAATGAAGTACCTTACAAATCAGTCTCTCACTCCAAAACCTGGACATCAAATTCATGTGCAAACCTTGAACTCTCAAAATTTGTCCCTAAGATTTACTCCCTCCTTGAAAGATACTCAGAAACACAACTCATAGTTACCTTATAACCAGTGTATTAAAATGCCTTACAGATTAAAACACGAGATATCAAGACAAGGCACAACAAATATTGAACAGGAATTCCATTATTTTTCATTAAATTGCTAACTACTTTTGCATATTTACAAAACAAAGAACTCAAGAAACAAGACCTAGAAATCAGGAAACTTCCTAGCGGCAATAATTTGAACATGCTTGTACAATAGAGAAGAAGAAGACATATATAAGAGGAAAGGAAATAATTAACCCTAACCAACAACTATCTGTTTGCAAGAAAATATCTGCAAATATCTCCTTCAAATAAATCTGATCTCCTCCTACCTTCAATTCTCCACTGACATGATCTTTCTTCAAAATATCTCAAAAAAAATCTGATCTCACTTGTCTGTTCCAAAATCTGATTTTATTCTCTGAGAAAATCTTTTCAAATCTGATTTCATTCTCTTCAAAATCTGATCTCATTTGCCTCTAAGAGAATCCTCCGTGAATGCTCCTTCAAGTCTTTGAAATAAAAAATATTTCATTTGATTATAGGAAAATACTATGCTATTTTAATGTTTCAACTTTGCACATTATTTCATATTTTTGCATTTAATATCTTTGTCTATGCAAATCTTCTCGTCTGCCTTTTAATATTCTTGCACAGACTATAGTCATTTAAATTCATTTATCTTTTAAATCCTGCATATTCCATGCCTTTGAAATTCTCTTTTATGCATTTTCTTGTACAAAACTCACCAGATTGCACCAATTGTCATGCATTGGTTGGATGCCCTTTTACTAGCTCTGAAAACTCTTCCTCTAACCTTAGTTCACTTGGAGATTTGGAGACAAGCCAGTCTCTAGATCTCTGAAAGATTTCCTTAACCACGATTAGATCTGGAGACTTGGAGACAAGCCTTAGTCTCTAAGTCTCCCAATAAACTCTAACTCAACCCTATTTTGACCATGGTTATCTTGCATAGTGTATCTCTAGATCTCTGAGACTTTCTCTTAACCCTGGGTTTACTTAGAGATTCAACACGAGCCCTTGATCTAGGATCTGAATCGGATGGTTGGGGCATGATCTCTGAAGGTTTAGCACTTAACTTCTTACATTGGGAGATCTGGTGCAATGGTTAATTAACCTCTATATCTGAGTCTCTGAAGGAAACGGACTTAACCACTAGCATTTCATGACTTCACACGCTGTTAGTTAACTGTCATTCGCTAAATCTTTGATGATAACTAACTTAACCACTAGCATCTCATGACTTTACGCGTGGTTAGTCAAACAGTTATCTCTGAATCTCTAAAGGTTATCCTCGACTACAGTTACCTCTTGAGACTTCACGTGCTGTCACCACATGTCCACCATGGCATCCTCTATATGTCCTCCTGTGCGACCGCACGATCTGACTGAGCACACCACCGATGTTAGTGCGCAATCGCGCCCCTAATGCCACCTATCCTTTCATCCTTGTCACCTTCTACACCACCTTTCTACAAAATTTGGTACTCTTTGGTCATTGACATGTTTCCCAAGGTGCCACCTCCACGTGCATGGAGAGCCTCTTGCTCTTTCTTACAATACACTATGTTTGTGCCTTTGGTTTTAAACATTGTTGAAGTCCATTTCCCCACCTATGTGGGACTAAAATTTTCAATTTTTAAAGCTCTGTTGCATTTTGCACCCAAAATTATGGGGCCCACAAGTCCATTTACTCCTCTACCCAAGGGTCCCGCCAATAGGTCTCTTGGCACTTATTCATTTTACAATATAAATGTTGGAGTATAAAAACACTGAACAAATCCCTTACCCATTGTATGTGGGATAAATGCCAAAAAGGGAAAAAGGCTTTCAGCAGAAAAACTCCCTGCGTGTGGTTCCATAGCTTGACTACCTCTCATTTCTTACATGGTCTGCTCCTTCCCCATGCATAGAATTTTGTCTCTTCAAAGAGTAGCATCCATTCTTTCTCCACGCAGCCTTCTATCTGGTATTTAGCACAAACATTTCATCTTATTAAAGAGTAGACCTTGTAGTATTCACAAGTAGCAATTACGTTTGCATTCAAAATAGTGCCAACTCCTCCATTTCAAATACATCATTCTATGGATTTGGCACCGGCTTCAGTGTATTAAAATGCAGCAATCTTTCTATTTAAAATATGCAGATCCTCCATTGGTGGCATAGGCTCTTTGCACTATTCAACATAGACTTCCTTCATTATTTGTAGTACATATTTTGAACAGTCAACATGCCTTGTAATTACTTTCTTGTTATTTAACATAGACTTTTGGTGTTTGATGCAGACATTTCCTCAAGTACCATGCATAGGTAGCTCTCTTTGACATCATGGAGTTGACTTCATCAACATTCAACATGTCTTGTCTATGCTGCTACATTCTACGCCAATTCAGATCCACGTTTTGAATCTGGACAACTTCCTTTTGTCTCATTTATTTGCAGACTTTGGCATTCAATTTTTCAATTTCATTTGCGATATTTCATTTTAAATGTCTTGTTGTATGCTTGGCGTGAGTTCATCTTAATGCTGCACAGGATTTTGAAATTTCAAAGTGCTTCCTCCCTTCAACAGTCATGCACAGCCCTTTGTATGGTTATTACACAGCTTTCAAACACTGGCATTTAGCTTTGGGTCTTCCTTATTTCCCTTGGCATGTTATGTAAGGTCTTTCTTAGACTCTTGCGCAACATTCACTCTCCATGTTTTGACATTGCGCAGGTTTTGATTGTTTTTAATGATGTACGGCCCTTCACTATGCGCAGGGACTTGGCAAATACACCTTTCAATTGCAATTTGCTTTGAAGTTTCACTTTATATAAAAAAAATTCAATGTTAGGCGCAACATCTCATTCATTCTCCCTTATTAGTTTTGATGTCACTCAGAAATCCTCCATGTCTGGTTCCCAATATGGAGTGATCATTTCTGTCATAATGAACCTTTATAGATGCAATACCTTCCCCTTGGGTTAGAATAATCTATCTAACACCAGTGTATATCCCATCATTAAAAACACTTTGTGCATCTTTGATGCCTCTCTCATCTATGAAACTGTCAATGTTGATAGGCTACTTTGAACCTCTTGTTCATCTATAACTATTATCACTTAAATCAAAAAATGATTTAACAATAATAATATACTTTAAAAATTGACATAGAATAAGTACATAACCTCAATGAGAAGAATCAAATCCCTGAGATCTTGGATTGAAAATTACCAATTTGAAAATGATTTCACCTCGAATTACCCAAACGTGGCCATTAGTGAAGCTGGACTATAAAGCATTGAATTGGAAATCACAACAATCCATCCTATGTATCTCTTCAAACTGATCATACAAACAACAACTGGGCTCAAAAATTGATCAGACAGCCTCATATTGTTATGCAGTTTGAAACCCATGCTCACTTCCAATGTGTGAATATGTGTGCCAAAGGGATTTGCGTGAAAGCATTAGGGTTGCAAGATAATAATATTCAAAATGATATACTTGAAAAATTGTGCAAATGGAGATGTGAAACCATAAGAAAAATTAATTATGGATTAGCCTTTGCAAAAATAGAGAATCACGCCTTGAGGCCTAGCCAATAATCATAGTTATGCATTCAGGTACAAGAAGCACAAGGAAACAATTTGCATCTCAAAACAATCATCCAATAACAAGTTACCATCCTCTGAAAGTGACAACTCTGCAAAATTAATTCTGTTTAACATTGTTGATGACAATTATTCAATTGTGTATTGTCATTGATGTTTACACAAGTATAGTGATGTTTACACAAATGTATAATCCTATCCGAGCACAAACAGTGTCTTCCAAGCTCTCTCGGGCATTGAAGATGACCAAAGTAATTTTTAGTTCTAACCAAGTTCACTCGAGCGTTACAGTGTTGGTCGAGCGTTGAAGGATTTCAGTATTGACCGAGCAGAATAGTTAGTGTCAGCCGACTAACAGTAGATTATATTTTATGGATAATTAGTTATATGTAGCCGACAAACATGAGTTTTATTATTTATTTGGAAGGATATCAAGGCCGACTTGACAAGGCTTAACATATATATATAAGGTCAAGTTTGGATTGAATTATGTGAGATAATAGTGGTGATGTGGAATTGCATGTGAAGTGTGATATGAAGAGTGAAGGAAAAATCAGATGTGATTTTGATTCAAGACAGAATACAAAGGACTGCAATAGAATATCCGATCATTGAGGATCAAGTACTTAATCTAGAATAGAGATCTGAATCAGCAAAGATGGTTGCTTATCAAAACAGGTCAAACCATTGTTACTCTCTAACAATTGTATTTGTTATAAAATCTCTTAACAAAGTAGACTTAATAGTATTTTTTAAATCCTCTAACAAGGTTACATTTCTACATTGAAGTTTTTGAAGACCTTTCACAAGGCCACTCCTTACAGGGTGATTAAATCCTCTAACTAGGTCACACCTAACAGTTTTTTATTGTAACCTTTAACAGGGTTGGCTCCTAACAAGGCTCACTTCAGAAGAGTGAAAAATAGTGACTAGTTGCTATTGGTGGTTTTTCCCATATTGGGTTTCCACATTAAATCTTGGTGTTATCTGTGTACATTGCATTTGCTTTATGGTTTATGTTTCTTCAATTAATTACTAAATATAATCATAGTTAATATCTTAAAGATCTGTTATGTTAACCGAGTGATAGTAAAATATCTTTGTTAACCAAGAAACAATGACTGATTTGTTTAAGACATCTAAGGGACGTGGATTTGTTTTTGTGGTAACTGATTCACCCCTCCCCTCTTAGTTACTCAACTCATTTCCAACAATTGGTATCAGAGCTGCAAGTGCTTACAGGGAAGGTTTAAAGGCCTAAGCTAAAGATCAGATATGTCTTATAGAAGGGAGATCCCTAAGCTCAACAAGGACAACTTTGATGCATGGAAAGATCTGATGAGGCTACATCTATCTACTATTGGAGATACTGGTTTGAAATTCTTGGATCACAAGTATGTGGAACCACCGAGACCTATGTCTATGGATCAGATGGTGGAAATGAAGTATCACAACATAATGATTATTGATATAGCCTCTGCACTTATCTATTTTGAATTTGATGAAGTCAAGGACTGCCCTACTGCCTTTGATATGTGAAACAAACTACATGATATCTATGGAGGAGATGAAAATGTAAAGATAGCCAAAGCAAAAAGTCTCAGAGGTCAATTTGATGTGATGAAAATGAAAGGAGAGGACATTACAAAATACAGTGAAATAATCAAGAAGAGTGTCAGTGCCATCAGAGCTACCAGTGGAGTAATTGAAGACACAACAATGGTTAGCAAGGTATCGATAAATTTACTTCCTATCTATGCAATTAGAGTTTTAGCTATTCAAGAGATGAGATGCAGTAATGGTATCTCTAGATGGATTGATTGGAAGATTATCATCTTTTGAGTTGGATAACTTTGAAAATTATTCTTCTAATCCTAGCAATCTTGAGTCAACATTCAAAGCTAAATTAAACCTTGGAAAGATGAAAGGAAAACAGATTAACAGTGATAGTGATGATGATCCTGATGATGAGGATATGGAAATCATTGAAGCATTACTTGCAAGGAGAGCTACAAAAGGAAAAGTAAAATACAAAGGAAGAATACCATTGATTTTCTTTTCATGTGATGAGGTTGGTCACATTGCTGCTAAATGTCCAAACAAGGAAGACAAAGGTGAGAAAAAGTTCAACAAGTATAAAGACAAGAAAGATTACAAAAGCTACAAAAATTACAAGGACAAAGGTAAGAAATCTTGTTATATTGCTAAATATTTTGATAGTGATGAAGATGAAGATGAAATGATTTACATTTATATTAAGGATGAGTCAGATAGTGAAGATAATGAAAAGACAGCACTATATTCTCATATTAGCAAGAATGACACCTGGATAATTGATAGTGTTTGTTCTCAGCACATGACTAGTGATAAAACCATATTTGAACATCTTGAACACTATGATGGTGGGAGTGTTAGTTTTGGGAATGATGAACCCTGATATGTAAAAGGTAAAGGTTGTATTGCTCTTACTAAAGGAATCAAATGTGATAATGCTTATTGGGTTGAAGGACTAAGACGTAATCTACTAAGTGTGGCATAGTTGAACAACATTGGTTTTGAGGTAGAATTCATGAATGGTAAGGCCAAGCTCCTGGATGGTAGAGGAAACCTAGTTGGAACTGGCAGGCAAATAAAAGGTAACCTATTTTATCTTGATCTCAATGAAAGTTCATTTTTTATTGCACAAGTATAAGAAAGTTGGTTATGGCATAAAAGGTTATGTCATGTGAAATTTGACAACCTGATCAACATAAGTAAGAACATAAGAGTAAGAGGTATTCTTGTTCTAAAGAAACTTGAACTAGAATTATGCAAGCAATGTCAAATTGGGAAGATGGGAAAAACTAGCTTCAAGAGCAAGAACTACAATATAGAAGAAGTCTTGGAATTGGTGCATACTGACTTATGTAGACCAATTGGAATAACAAGTTACACAGGTGAGAAGTACTTCATTTTATTTGTTGGTGATAATTCTAGAATGATGACTGATATGTTTCTCAAAGACAAATCAGAAGCCTTTCAGAAGTTCAAATGGTACCTAGCCAGATTTGAAAAAGAAATAAGAAAGAAACTTAAATTCTTAAGATATGACAGAGGAGGAGAATTCATTTTTAGTGAATTCAATGAGTTCTGCAATGAAAGAGGAATCAAAAGATAGGTATCTTCCCCAAGTAAACCATAGCATAATGGTATAGCAGAAAGAAGGAATAGATCCATTATGGATTGTGCAAGAATCTTGATGATTGAGAAGGATGTTGCTACCAAATACTAGAAGGAAGCCATTAGCACTGCAATTCACACCTTGAACCAAGTTCAACTGAAGAAAGGTACTGAGAAGACACCTTTTGAATTATGGTATGGATATAAACCTAATGTTTGTTATTTCAAAGCATTTGGAAGTAGATGCTACATCTTGAAGGAATCAAGAAATAGAAAATTTGATATAAAAAGTGATCAAGGTATATTCCTAGACTACTCCAGCAAAAGCAAAGCATATAAATGTTTAAATCTTAATACTCATAAATTCATAGAAAGTGTGCATGTAAAGGTTGATGAGTTTGTAGAGAAAAATGAAGAACAGAGTAGGAAAGAGCCTGAAGACTACAGAAACTTTGTGTATTATGAACCTATTACTATACATAAGACACGGGCAATGGTGATTGGACAAAAAGCATGTCAACCACTGAATTCATCTGCACAAACCTTTTTGCAACCTGTGCAACCAGTGATGCTAACTAAATAAACCAAGTCACAAATAGAGGGAACTGAGTCTCAAACTAAAGAAACTAAAGCACTCAAGTCACAGACAGAGGTACCTGAGTCACAGACAGATACACCCGAGTCTAAAATAGTTGAACCCGAACATCAGACAGAAGAACAAGATAGAATATTTGAGCATCTTGAACATAGCGGAGAAAGCCTAGAATCGAGGAAGGATCTTATACTTTCTAAATATGTTAGAAGGCATAATGCACCTGAATAAATAATTGGAGATAAGACATAAGGTGTAATGACAAGGATCAAGATAAAAGGTACATGTTTACTAAGTGAAATTAAACCTAGAACTGTTAAAGATGCATTGAATGATGAGAACTGGATTAAAGCAATGAATGAAGAAATTAAGCAGATAGAAAATAACAAAACTTGGAATCTTGTACCTAGACCAAAAGGAAAGAATGTAATTGGTACTAAGTGGGTTTTCAAAAACAAGATGAATGAGAAAGGTGAAGTTTACAGAAACAAAGACAGACTAGTATGTAAAGGATATGCTCAAGAAGAGGGTATTGACTATGGAGAAAAAATTTCTCCTATTGCAAGACTTGAAGGAGTAAGAACTCTTCTAGAATATGTTGCACATAAAGGATTCAAGGTATATCAAATGGATGTAAAATCTGCATTCTTGGATGGAATTCTTGAAGAGGAAGTCTACATTGAGCAACCTGAAGGTTTTGTATAACCTAACAAAAGGAATATGGTTTGCAAACTGTACAAAGCATTGTATGGACTAAAGAAAGCTCCAAGAGCCTGGTATGAAAGACTGCATGGTTACTTGATAAGTATTGGGTTTTAGAGAACTAATGACAATAGTAGCTTGTACATCAAAGAAGGACCTCAGAACAAGATACTATTAGCAGAAATATTTTTTGATGACATATTGTTCACTGGATATGATGATTATGTAGAGCATTCTCAGAAGCTATGAGTAAGCAATTTGAGATGTCTATGTTTGGTGAAATCAAATTATTTGTTGGATTACAAGTTTATTAGATGAAGGATGGTATCTACATTACTCAGTCTAAGTACATAAAAGAGATACTGAAGAAATTTGGAATGGAAGACTCTAGACCAGTTGGAACACCTATGCCTACTAGACACAAGCTATCTAAGGATTATGATTCAAAGGAGGTAAATCAGACTACATACAGATCCATAATTGGAAAACTTTAATATGGTGTTCACACTAGACCTGATATTGCATTAGCAGTCGGTATTGTTGCAAGTTTTTTCGCTAATCCTAGAGAGAATCATTTGTGGCTATCAAAAGGATTCTGAGATATCTTAAGGGTACTAAAGATTATGGATTATGGTATAAGAAAGGAGGAAACTTTGATTTGAATACTTTTACTGATGTTGATTGGGTAGGAAGTGTTGATGACTGAAAGAGCACAAGTGGTGGAGCACTATTTCTTGGAAAGAGGTTAGTCTCCTTGACAAGCAAGAAACAAAACTGCATTTCTTAATCTACAGTAGAAGCAAAATATGTTGTTGTAGTAGTGAATTATTCAAACATCATATGGTTCAAAAAATTGTTGTCAGGTATTGTAAAGAATAAAATATGGATAGGGTTTAGAAAAATAGAGATTTGCTCATAAAAGTGACCCTATGCACATATTATCCATCTTACATTTAATTGTAATTGATAAGGGGTGTAAATCTAGAAATGTTTGCAAATAATAATGGAATAACATACATACCTCTGAAAAAAACCTACCAAAAACCCTATAAGGCGGTCTCAGAAACTTTTGATTTTCGCAATTCTAAATTGAAACTGCAAGATCTACAAAACCCAAAAATCATTTTCTGATCTAGCACAGTTCTGATTTTGACCCTCAAGTCAATGTCACCATTGACCCAGAATTTCTGATTCTGACCTAGGACAGAATCGACCTCCAATTCTGACCTAGGGTAGAATCAACCTATAAAATCTCTAACAAAAAATCTATTTTCGAATCCTGGTAGTTTTCCAAAAAGGGTATCCAAATCTGTACTCCAATTTGTTGTTCCAAAGTTGTACCTATAAAAAAAATGGATTTGTTTGTTGGGGGGAGGGGTTTGCCTTGGTCAAACCCCAGTTTTAGAATTAACCTTAAAATATAATTGAAATTGCATAAGTAAAAAAGTAAATAAACGAATTCACCTTGCTTGTATGGAAACCCTTGTAGCGGATTTGAATCCATGGATCCACAAGTATGTATGCACCAAATGGATGTAAAATGTATAATGTAGAATGTAGGACGTCTCAAATCAATTTCTTGTAGATATTCATCACCAATCTTGAATGGATCTTGGAATAGGAAGAGGCTTGCATGGATGTGGATGGAGAAATCATCAACAAGAGATCTCCATAGAGCTTTGAATCTTTCAATGGCTATCAATGGATCTCCTTGATGAATTGGATGCTTGAATGCTTGAATTCTTGGATGCTTGAGAGTAGATGAATTCTTCAATGGCTACTTGGCTTGCTTCAAATCTTTCTTCTTAGCTTGTCCTTCACACTTAGATTTCACTTTTTCAAGTCTTAGAGAAAATGAGAGGAGAAGGCTTCCTTATATACAAATCTAGGGCACAATCTTCTAGAGAGGCCTACATAGGAGAATTAAATTCCCATTAGACCTATCCCCATAGAAGAGGACCTATGTTAAATATAATTTAAGAGTCATCATTTCGGAACCCAAAACAACCGACCCGGAAGTGGGAATTTAATCTTTCCGAAGCCTGACATCTAGAAACCCCAGAATCATGAAATCTAGACCCTGGGTTAGAAAAAGGGTCAATTTTGACCTAGGTCAAGGTTGAGGTCGACCTTGAACTAGGTTAGGGTTGAGGTTGACCTTGACCCAGAAGGTTGACCTTGACCCTAAAGTCAAGAACTTCAAATCTGCAGATCAGGGTGCCAAAAATAGGCTGGAGAGAAGTGGAAAAGGGGCAGAATAGGGGGAAAATCCAGATCTAAGTTAAAGACCCATTTAAGTTTCTTGACATGACCCCAAACTACTTACTCGAAAGGCTAAACTAGTCTATAATGGAAGTGCTTCAATTTTTTGACTATACATTTAGCCCCCACTTTAGCAAGAGTATGGACTCGATGCAAACTCTTGGTAAAGGAGATCATAAAGAAAAGATAATATTATTGAAATCAAAAGGGACAATGGAGTCCTCAAGCCCCTAGGGACTTATGTATTTATCAATCCTAAGATCATGATAAGAGAGACATCACCAGTCAAAGAGAAAAAGAGAGAGAGGAGTGGTTAGCTCGTCTAGTAAGATGTGTGTATCTCACTGTGAACCACAAAAAGGATAGGATGGCCCACCAAGAAAGCACTTGATAGTCACCCCATAAAGTTGTGTGCCTTTTGGTGGCTTTGTGCATGTATGTAGTGTGTCTTCTTATGGATTTTATGAAGTACCCATGGATCCATATCCTTATATCAACATGGAATAGATTTGTAAAATGTGTATCTCTTCAGGATTTAGCAACTTATGTGCGTTACCTTCCGAGGATTTAGAATATTCAATTATAATTGAATGTGTATCTCTTTAGGATTTAGCAACCTATGTGTGTTACCTTTAGAGGATATAGCATATTGAAAAACAAAAGGTTAGAACAGAAAATGCATAATATAGACCGAGGGATGTCGTATATGTGCCCCCCCTCCTTAAGATGGAAAAATACATACTACTTTGACATGTTAAGGAAAGAAAATAAAAAGTATAAAGCCTTCTTCAACAACAAGACAATATCCATAGACAACACCTAGTCCAACCAAAGAAGGTCACAGCTCCTATGAGGCCACGGAAGGGACGAATGCAAAGAGATATCATGCAAAAAGTGAAAAAGTAACCCTTGTGAGGGATAGCACGCGATTCAGTTTCCAAGGGGAAAGATTTATCAACCATGGAAACCCAATGTCAAACAATGAAATAGGTTGTAATCAAGGACATATATCCTCAATGCAAATAAAAATTTTCATGTATGATTGGATATCACATAATAGATAGATACTGCTTAACCAAGGGAAAAGTGGATCCCAGAAAGACAGAAAAGAAGGAGATGGCATCCTTGCCCCCCAAGAGTAGGAACAAGGATGAAAGGAGATCTATTATATTTCTCACAATAGTATGAAAGACAATGAGCCCCCAAGGATTAGGCTAACATTGTTTACATAATGTGGAGCTCCATAATAGGAACATAAATATTATTTAGAGAAAATAGGATTGAAATACAACTCATTGCCACATGATATATAAATAACTTTACTATCAATGAGTTGCCTAATCTTATAATGTAAATCTTGACATTAATTAGTAGAGTGATCATGAAATATATGATACAAACAAAAAGGAAGAGCCTTCAAGTGTGGACTACATTTCTTTTTGCGCTTAGGTCTAGTAATCACCTTAGCATGAAGGAGTTTAGGCAAAATAACTTCTTGGTCAAATTCCTTCATAGGTTCATCATGTTTTGAAGTGTTATTTGAGATGTTAACATTGATTTGTTGTTGAGGATTAAATTCCAATCCATAAGAATTCTCATGCCCCCCATTCTGTAAGGGCATTTGAATTCCCTGTTTATGCTTACCACATCCTTGACCATGGAATCCTTGCTTAACTAGTAAATTATAACCAGGACCATAATGAGAAGCTATATCAAGAGTCAATGGAAATTCAGTAGTCACTATGTCATCATTAGTAGGTTTGACAAATTCATGGTGGATAGAATAAGTGACAAAGTTATTAGGAAGGGCATTATAAGTAGAAGCAAAAGCTCGTTGTTCAAACTCTCTTTGTTGCTACATAAAATCAAGCTTAGAAACCTTATACTCTCCAATAAAGGTAGGATTAAAATTGAAGGTTCCCCAATCATCTCCGGGAAGAGCATTAGAGGAAGAAGGATTACTATTAGGAATAGGAATATTGTGGGTTTGAATATTCAAACAAGGATTTGGCGCATCATCCGTATGAAGTGTATACACCATGTTGTTGTGAATAAACTTGACTTTACAATGAAGGGTGGAAGGAACAACATGCATCTCATGCAACCAAGGTCTAACCAAAAGGAGGTTATAATTAAGAGGTCCAAGCATAACATGAAAAGGAGTATTCAGGATGACTGGACCTACTTTGATAGGTAAGCTAATGATGCCCAAAATGTTCTTATCAATGTTATCAAAGCCACATATAGGAGTATTATCAGGTTGAATAGTTGAAAGATCGGCTTTAATCACTTTGAGCATGTCCATGCTATAGATTTAAGCCTAGATCCATTATAAATCAAGTTCCTACAAATGATACTCTTATTGATAGTAACAACAACCATAAGAGCATCATATTGATTTTGAACTTCTTTAGAAGGTAAATCCTTTTGAGTAAATACAGTGTCAGGAGGACCCGAGGTAGCATGCATGCACTGTAAGAATGAATTGATGTTCTCTTGATTAGGAGGTAGAGTGGGAAGAGTTTCTATATCTTTTTGCAAAGCTTCATGGTAGGTAGGTGAAGTTTGAAGAAGCACCCATAAATAAATCTTGGCAGGGGTATTGTGCAATTAGTTTATCAAATCATACTCCTTGCTAGGAAGATGGGGTGGAGGAGGAAGAATGGGTTGAGAAGGTGGTAAAGAAGTAGGAACCACTGGATTAGGTTGAGGGTTATTCCTTGTACGATAGGTGTGAGCTATTGAATCTTGAAAATATTCCATAGCTTTACCTTTGATAGTAATGCGGGGATAACCTTTGATAGTCAACAAGGGTTTTTGATAAACCATGTTAGTTGTCTCCACACTACAAATAGGTTCACAAGAAGGAAGCAAAGAATACATCCTAGGAGGAGATAAAATGGGATCTTGATTCTCCATAAGATCATCCATAAGAGGAAGATCGTTAAGGGAATTCATATCATTCTCCACTAATGCCTCGTCACTAGAAGGAATCCCAAATGGAGGTAAAGCATATATAATGTTTTCTTATTTCTCTAAAATGTCTGCATAAGGGGAGTGTGTTTTAGAAAAAGATTCACCATCATGTATGAATATGTCATCCATTAATAAATCACCCTCTTGTATCAAGGCATCTTTATGAGGAGGGGAGAAATCAATCCACAATGGTTTCATGAGGAAGAAAGTAGAGTTCATCCCAAAAAGTAGAATCATCCACAATGGTTTCATGAGGAAGAAAGTAATCAACATCCATATCCAAAGGTTCATCCCAAATAGGAGGATTATCATCCCTATCAATAAAGAACCTTGTAGGAGTGCCATATATCACTAAAGCTTGATCCCTAAAGGGGAAAGAAGCTAAATTATATTCTAAAGTAGGCTCATAGAAAAGACATATATTAGGAGAAGAATTAACATCAATCCTTAACTCATCTCCATAAAGAGAAAGATTAGAGTCATCTACTTTTTATAATATATCCTTACAAGGTAATACAAAAGAGGACAAAGCAACACCACACGCACTAAATGAAGTCTTTCTAGGTGTATCAATGTTGTAAATAGTGGAACATGAAGGTAACCATGCACACACCCTATGGTAAAGGTCAATTGGAGAGGTTGTGGAGGAGGATGAAATAGGAATAGGATCAATGGAGATCTCATTCTAACAATTTTCATCCTCACTTCCATGTACCTAATTATGGGATCTATCCTCTTTCGCAACAAAAGTTTTATCAAAGTATTCAAAACAAAAATCATACATGTTGAACACAAAGTAACATTACAAGCATGAAAAATGTAAATGTTTTTGTATTTTTAAAGAAATTTTTAATTTTTAATTTTTGAAATATAAATGCAAGAGCATAAAATAAATCTACTTTTAAATTCATGTAAGATCTAACACAAGATGTAAATCTTACACCAAAAAGAAAAAGTTGTCTATCGCGGGTTCACCAAAATGTAAAGAAGAAAGTATGGATAGGGTTTAGAACAATGGACATTTTCCCATAAATGTGACCCTATGCACATATTATCCATCTTACATTTAATTGTAATTGATAAGGGGTGTAAATCGGGAAATGTTTGCAAAGAATAATCGAATAACATACATACCTCTGAAAAATAATCTACTAAAAAGCCTATTAGACAGTCTTAGAAACTCTTGATTTTTGCTATTCTGAACTAAAACTATGAGATCTACAAAACCCAGAAATCATTTTTTGATTTGGCACAGTTCTGATTTTGACCCTCAAGTCAATGTCACCATTGACCCAAAATTTTTGATTTCAACCTAGGGCAGAATCGACCTATAAAATCTCTGATAGAAAATATGTTTCCGGGTCTCGATAGTTTGTCAAAAAGGGTATCCGAATCTGCACTCCAATTTTCTATTCCAAACCTATACCTGTAAGAAAAATGGATTTGTTTGTTGGGGGGAGGGGTTTGCCTTGGTTAAACCCTAGTTTTTGAATTAACCTTAAAATGTAATTGAAATTACATAATTAACAAAGTAAATAAATGAAATCACCTTCCTTATATAGAAACCCTTGTGGTGAATTCAAATCCGTGGATCCACAAGTATGTATGCACCAAATGGATGTAGAATGTAGAATGTAGAATGTAGAATGTAGAATGTAGAATGTAGGATGTCTCAAATAAATTTCTTGTAGATCTTCAACACCAATCTTGAATGGATCTTTGAATAGGAAGAGGCTTGCATGGATGTGGATGGACAAATCGTTAACAAGAGAGCTCCATAGAGATTTGAATCCTTCAATGGCTACCAATGGAACTCCTTGACGAATTTTATGCTTGGATTCTTAGATGCTTGAGAGTAGATGAATGCTTCAATGGCTACTTGGCTTGCTTCAAATCTTGCTTCTTAGCTTGTCCTTCACACTTAGATTTCACTTTTTCAATTCTTAGAGAAAATGAGAGGAGAAGGCTTCCTTATATACAAATATAGGGCACAATCTTCTTGAGATCCCTACATAGAAGAATTAAATTCTCATTAGACTTATACCCCTAGAAGAGGACCTATATTAAATATAATTTAAGAGTCATTGTTTTGAAACCCAAAATAGCCGACCCGGAAGCGGGAATTAAATCTTTCCAAAGCCCGACATCTGGAAACCCTAGAATCATGAAATCTAGACCTTGGGTCAGAAAAAAGGTCAATTCTAAGATAGGTTAAGCTTTAGGTCAACCTTGACCTAGGTCAGGGTCAAGGTTGACGTTGACCCAGAAGGTCAACCTTGACCCTAAATTCAAGTACTTCAAATCTATAGATTAGGGTGCCAAAAACAAGCCAGAGAGAAGTGGAAAAGGGAGAGAATAGGGGGAAATCCATATCCAAGTCAAAGACCCATTCAAGGTGCTTGACATGACCCCAAACCACTTACTCAGAAGGCTAAACCAGTCTACAATGGAAGTGCTTTCATTTTTTGACTATACAGGTATGAAGGTGGAAATCACAGAACCTATCATTATCTACTGTGACAACACCAGTGCTATTAACATTTCAAAGAACCCTGTGATGCATACCAAGACTAAACATATTGCAATAAAATATCATTTCTTGAGGGAATTGGTTCAAAACAAAGAAGTAAGATTGGAATATGTGAATACTAAAGAACAAATTGCAAACATATTCACAAAACCTCTACCTAAGGATGCATTTTTGTATCTTAGAGGAAAGCTAGGGGTAATTCCCCTAATTGAGGCTCACTAAAACACAATTTAGTGATGCATCAATCGAGCTACATAATACACTTAACATGTTGATGCAGATATTTAGAGCTTATTGCATATGAATCAGTACAGACATGTACATTACAATTTCATTGGATACATTAGTTGGTGTCTTTGGCATTGGTTGTCAAAGAGGGAGAGATTACTATATGTCATAAATATATCATGAATGGGGGAGAGATTACTGATGGAGAGATTGATGATAGAGGGAGAACTTTATCAAAGACAAAGATTAATGTAAGAGGGAGAAATCTGTATTTCAATGTTTGAGGGAGTTTTGGATGACAATCAGAATGAAGCTAAGGACAATAACAATATTTCATTCTTATTTTCGTTGCTCTATAATTATTTGTATTATGACATGTTGTGTTGTCATCAATGCCAAAGAGGGAGATTGTTGATGATAATTATTCAATTGTGTATTTTCATTGATGTTTACACAAGTATAGTGATGCTTACACAAATGTCTAATCCTATCCAATCACAGTCAGTGTCTATCAAGCTCTCTCGGGCATTTAAGATGACCAAAGTGTTTTTTAGTTCTAACCAAATTCACTCGAGCATTACAGTGTTGGTCGAGCGTTGAAGGATTTTAGTATTGACCGAGCAGAACAGTTAGTGTTAGCCGACTAACAGTGGATTATATTTTATGAATAATTAGTTATATGCAACTGACAAACATGAGTTTTATTATTTATTTGGAATGATATCAAGGTTGACTTGACAAGGCTTAACATATATATGTAAGGTCAAGTTTGGATTGAATTATGTGAGATAATAGTAGTGATGTGGAATTTCATGTGAAGTGTGATATGAAGAGTGAAGGCAAAATCAAATGTGATTCTAATTGAAGACAAAATATAGAGGACTGCAACAAAATAACCGATCAGAGAGGATCAAGTACTTAATCCAGAACAAAGATCTGAATCAGCAAAGACAGTTGCTTATCAATACAAGTTAATCCATTTTTACTCTAACAATTATAGCAGTGATAAAATATCTTAACAAAGTAGACTTAATAGTCTTTTGTAAATCCTCTAACAATGTGACATTTCTACATTGAAGTGTTTGAAGACCTTTCACAAGGCCACTCCTTACAGGGTGATTAAATCCTCTAACCAGGTCACACCTAACAGTGTGTTATTGTATCCTTTAACAGGGTTGGCTCCTAACAGGGCTCACTTTAGAAGAGTGAAAAATACTGACTAGTTGTTATTGGTGTTTTTTCCCATATTGGGTTTCCACGTTAAATCTTTGTGTTATCTATGTACATTTAATTTGCTTTATGGTTTATGTTTTTGCAATTAATTACTAAAGATAATCATAATTAATATCTTAAAGATCTGCTATATTAACTGAGTGACAGTGAAATGTCTATGTTAACTGAGCAACAATGACTGATTTGTTTAAGACATATAAGGGACTTGGATTTTTTTTTGTGGTAACTGATTCACCCCTCCCCTCTCAGTTACTCAACTCATTTCCAACAAACGCTGCCAATCTGCATAAACAAATTTTGATTCTAACTTCAAAAACCTAACAAAATAAACCCCTAGAGTCTGAACCTTTGAACATGGGTTCACTTTCACACAGCAACACATGAATCTTCAATTAAAATACTTTGACGATCAACTTTCCAACTGGCACTAATCTACAAAGTCAGCACTTTCAAAACTTTAAACATAGTGAAATTGCAGAAATCTGATTTGGAATCAACTGGGCAAAGTGATCAACTGGATTGACCAAGGTCAAAAAATCTTCAGAGAAGTTCACTTCTAGGTTTATAATGCAGGAGAACTTTCAAATCTTCAATAACTTGAATTGGGTACAAATGGTGGGACCTCAAAGTAAGGCACTTATAAATCTACATTTTCACACTTGGTAAACCAGAATAAAAAGCAAATGGAATGGCTTAAGAAAAGTTATCAAATGAGCTTACAGGGGTCTAAAAATGGGGATAGAGACTCATTTCCATGCCTACAAAATAATTCAAAAACCCTTATGTCTTGACTAACAACCAGGCATTAGATACAAGCCTTTAAAGTGGGTCACTTAGGTAAATCTGAATAAGTACAAAGTGCAGATCTGTGTAACCACCTTCAAATGGCCATCTCCAAAACATCTCAAAACAAAAATATGAGAGGTAGGACCAATTAAAATTGCTAAATGAAGGGTGAGTAATACACCCCATAAGTGTTTTCTCATGAAAAACATCAGGTCATTTGCTACTTGCATCTAAACTTGACTTCTCACAAAAGATTTTTAGGGCAGCAACTTACACTTACAGAAATTTTTAGTATTGTAACTCCAAAACGTACATAGAATTTTGCAGTTCCAACAGTGGCTCTGACTAAGGATGCGTGCCCCATGTGGGCACGTAGAGAACCTCAGAATCTCATCGTTAAAGCAGACCAGTCAACAACAAATTATATCATTTCTCACTCTTCTCTTTTCTCTTTTAAAATAAAACTGGGAACCCTTTATTGAAAGCAAACACGCCACACAACTGAAGGGAAAGGAAAGGAACTATACAAGAACAAAAATATTTATAAAAGGCCCAAAGCTCCAAAACTGGAATCAACTCTTACCTCTGTCACACATCTAATTTTTAGCTCCATATATCAAAGGCAAACTGAAACTATTACTTCCATTCACTTGATCAAATACACTACCAGTAATCTTCAGCATATCAAACAAAAAGTAATCAGCAAACTCATCTTTAATTGGTAAAATCAAATCATCTAACCACTGTGAATCTTGATCATTATGTGACATCAAAACATCACACCCTTCACTATTACCGACTTGCTCAAAGAAGAAACATTCCATCTCACTCTCATGGCTAGAAACATCCATATTCTGAAAAATTAGTTTGCACTAAAGAACAAGCTTCTTTTGTAACAACACTTTTCAAACTAAAATAGAACGTCTCAAAAGAAAAATTGGATTGCATAACGTCAGGGGTAGCTTTCTGATCAATAGTTCTATCAACATCTTCTAAAAATGTATTGTTAATCAGTGGCTTTTTAATCACTTGTAAAACTGAAAACATACATTCAGATTTGTCTCTTTCTTCAGCATCATGGCTTGAATAAGGATCACTAACACTAAACTTGTCAAAATCTGAATGTATACCAGCATAAGAAACTTCATACTCATCATATTTGACATTATCAAGTTTCTCATGTCCATATGCATTATCATCTTGCAAAGTATCCAACTCAGAATCAATACCATAAGTGTCATATTTCACACCCTCAACAATTTCATCTTTATCAAAACTTATATCCATGGAGCATAAAATTTTACAGTCATTTTTAGATACATACCTCTGAAAATCAACAGCTAAGAGTTCTGAGATTTTCTCACTGCTTAGCAAGCATTGGAATTCTCGCTCACTTTCTTTGGTCTCTTGCTTAGTGATGAATACATATTCCTTGTTGAAAACAAAGAGTGAGAGCTCCTAGATCATATCATCTTGTGCAAATAAATCAGTACAAGAAATTACATCCACGTTGTAATAATCATCTTGTTGTTGACATAAAATTTATTTTAACTCAAACAGTAAGTTTGCATCTTCATGCTGAGAAAAAGAAAAATCTATAGACTCAAGGGAAACATTCCCAACTATAGATTCATCTTCATCATCTTGTTGTTCATAGACTTCATTGTCAGCATTATAATCAGCATCACTAGCACAAGTAGACTCAACATCATTATCATAATAGCTAGATTCAATACCACTAGATTCAGCCTCATCAGCAAAACTAGATTCAACATCCTCAATTGAATTTTTCTTTATATTATTAAATTCATTCAACAATAATCCCTCATTTTTATTATCACCATATTGATCTTTAAATAAATCTATCAATTCATCCATAGATCCCACAAAACCATGAGATAGCCCTCTAAACCATTCCCTGGCATCTTCAACTAAGGAGTGAACAAAAATTTTCATCAAGACATCTTCATGATTAATGTTAAGGTCATCTATGATATAAATAAATTTTCCTAAGTGTACCTCACAAGTAATAACATTATTTCCTAAAAATTTTGGGAGTATATCCCCAATCTCATTTGGTACTGTATTGGGATAACCAGGAACCAATGAAAGAAAATTGCTTCTACCCTTTTGCATGAAGTGGTCTCCTTTGGTATCTATCATTATCTTGGAAGGTAGAAGCCTTGGATTTTGATGTAGTAGTACTTTCAGCACTAGCATGGGAAAATCCAGAAGATTGAATGAGGAAATCAATCTTCTTCTTCATCTCCAAAGTAGCAGCATCTACTTATGCTTTCTCTAGCACTTTGGCCATAGTTTCCTTCTCCCTTTTGGATTTCTCAAGGTCAATTTCCAATTTAGACATTTGATCTATTAGACCTTTGTAAATTTTGGATTTATCTATTTCACTTCCTATCACCTTCATCTTTCCTTTATCTTTAGAAACTTGAGAACCAATACTTAGGTGAGTGACAGGTTTCTCTTGATCTCTTTTAGATCTTTTAGCATTTTTGGTGTCTTGATATCTCAATGATCATCTTCTTAATCTATCAACATTTTTCTGATCTTGTTTTTTCCTATTTGCTTTATCTTTTTTCTTTTTCTCAAGAACGGCAAAAAATCTCTTTAAAAGTATTTCTTCTTCAGCAAGTTCATCAGAGGGAACCTTAGAATCTGAGTTGGTGGTATCATTCCCCTCTCTTTCACTACAAGTGTTTCTATTTCCATATGTATCCAATCCAAAGTCAGGAGCTTCTTCATAATCTAATGTGTTTCCCTCATGACTAGATTGGGTTAAATCTTCTCTTCTAGTATTCTCCTCTTCTATTCTTGGAGATGGATTATATGTATTATCTTTATTATTATTTTCTCTCTATGACAGTTTAGTCCTAGAAGTAGTTGGAATTACACCTTCCAGCTCAACTTCAGGATGCGCTCTTACTCTAGATCTAGTATTCATATTAAGAAAATGTGTATAAATATTGAGTATTACTCAGCACTAATTGCAGAGATTTCTTTGAGTTGCCACCCAAAACAAGTTGGGAAAATACAACACAACCTAATATGAATACTACAAGAGTAACTCTGATCTTTCAAAGCTCAACTCAACTGTAACTTAATTCAACTTTTAAAATACCAAAAATTGTCTGAAAGTTAAACAAGATGTTGTAATTTCTTCCTCAGCAGAGTCGCCAATTTGTTAGAGCTTTTTCTTGTAGAATCAAAATAGATCAATAACTGACAAACTCCATAACTCCAAACTCTTGATTCTAACAAGACAAAGTCAAATTGATGAGGATTTTATCCTCCTTCTACTTTGAGCTCCACAAACTCAGGCGAGTGTACATCTTATAGATTACTGCTTCTTGGTAACTTTAATCAGTGGATTAGGGGTTCTTACAATGATTTAATAATGTCTTTTGTTGCAACTGATGTAGAGCTTCAAAAGCCAATCCATGATTTTAACAATAGTAAACAACACTGCAGAGAAATGGTCAATGTGATAAGGATATTCATCCTTCTTCTCTTAGAGTTTAAAACTCAGGTAGGCTAACCTAAATGATTTAGTTCTTCAATGAATCAATAACTATGTCTATATTATTTAATACAGCTCCTAAACATCCATGCTCTTAAATAGGAAATGAAAAGATATTTAGATTTAAATTGATTGATGATGAAAACTACTGGAGCAGCAAAGACTAGTGCCTTAACTATTGGGCAACATAGTCAAATAAACATACATCCACAGAAAACCCATTAACTCCAAATAGAAAGAAACCAAGTGATGTGCCTTACCAAAAACTCTCTCACTCCAACAACTGGACATCGAATTCACGTGCACACCTTGAACTCTCAGAATTTTTCCCTAAGATTTACTCCCTCCTTGAAAGAAACTCAGAAACACAACTCATAGTTACCTTATAACCAATGCATTAAAATGCCTTACAGATTAACACATAAGATATCAAGACAAGACACAAAGAATCAACAAATATTGAACAGGGATTCCATTATTTTTCATTAAATTGCTAACTGCTTCTGCATATTTACAAAGCAAAGAACTCAAGAAACAAGACCCAGAAATCAGGAAACTGCCCAACAACAATAATTTCAACATGCTTGTACAATAGAGAAGAAGAAGATATATAGAAGAGGAAAGGAAAGAATTAACCCTAACCAACAGGTGTCAGTTTAGAAGAAAATATCTTCAAATATCTTCTCCTTTAAAGAAATCTGATCTCCTCCTACTTTCAATCCCCCACTGACGTGATCTTTCTTCAAAAGATCTCAAAAAATAATCTGATCTCACTTGTCTGTTCCAAAATCTGATTTTATTCTCTAAGAAAATCCTTTCAAATCTGATTTCATTCTCTTCAAAATCTGATGTCATTTGCCTTTGAGAGAATCCTCCATGAATTCTCCTTCAAGTCTTTGAAATAAAAAATATTTCATTTGATTATAGGAAAAGACTATGTTGTTTTAATGTTTCAACTTTGCACATTATTTCATATTTTTGCATTTAATATCTTTGTCTATGCAAATCTTTTCATTTGCCTTTTAATATTATTGCATAGACTATAGTCATTTAAATTCATTTATCTTTTAAATCCTACACATTCCATGCCTTTGAAATTCTCTTTTATGCATTTTCTTGCACAAAACCAAATTGCGCCACCTAACATGCACTGGTTAGTTGCCCTTTAACTAGCTCTAAAAACTCTTCCTCTAACCTTAGTTCACTTGGAGATTACAAGACAACCCAATCTCTAGATCTTTGAAAGATTTCCTTAACCATGATTAGATCTAGAGACTTGGAGACAAGCCTTAGTCTCTAAGTCTCCCAATAAACTCTAACTCGACCCTGCTTTTACCATGGTTATCTTGCATAGTGTACCTATGGATCTCTGAGACTTTCTCTTAACCCTAGGTTTACTTAGAGATTGAACATGAGTCCTTGATCTAGATCTAAATCAGATTATTGGGGCTTGATCTCTAAAGTTTTAGCATGTAACTACTTGCATTGGGAGATCTAGCGCAGCAGTTAATTAACCTTTATCTCTGATTCTTTGAAGAAAATGGACTTAACCACTAGCATCTCACAACTTCACGCACGGTTAGTTAATTGCCAATTGTTGAATCTTTAATACTAACTAACATAACCGCTAGCATCTCGCGACTTCGTGTGTGGTTAGTCTGGCAGTTATCTTTGAAAGTTATCCTTGACCGTAGTTACCTCTTGAGACTTTACGTGCTGCTACCACATGTCCACCATGACATCCTCTATCTAGCCCCCTACACGACCACATGATCTGACTGGGCACTCCACCGATGTCAGTGCATGATCATGCCCCTAACACCGCCTATCATTTCATCCTTGTCACCATTTGTGCCACTTGTCTACAAAATTTGGTACTCTTTGGTTGTCAACACATTTCCCAAGGTACCACCTGCGCACGCGTGGAGAGCCTCCTTCTCTTTCTTACAATACACTATGTTTGTGCCTTTGGTTTTAAACATCGTTGAAGTCCATTTCCCCATCAATGTGGGACTAAACTTTTCAATTTTTAAAGCTCTGATGTATTCTGTGCAAAAAATTATGGTGCAGACAAGTCCATTTACTCCTCCAGCCAAGGGGCTTGCCAATGGGTCTCTTGACACTTATTCATTTTACAATATAAGTGTTGGAGTATAAAAACACTAGACAAATCCCTTACCCACTGCATGTGGGATAAATGCCAAAATAAGAAAAAGGATTTCAACAGAAAAACTCCCTGCATGCGGCTTCATAGCTTGACTACCTCCCATTTATTGCGTGGTCTGCTCCTTCCCCATACATAGACTTTTGTCTCTTCAAACAGCAACATCCATTCTTTCTCCACGCAGCCTCTTATCTGGTATTTAGCGCAGAGATTTCATCTTATTAAAGAGCAAACCTCGTAGTATTCATGAGCAACAATCATGTTTGAATTCAAATTGGTGCCAGCTCCTCCATTTAAAATGCATCATTCTATGGATTGGGCACCGGTTTCAGTGCATTAAAATGCAACAATCTTTCTATTTAAAATGTGCAGATCATCCATTGGTAGCGCAGGCTCTTTACACTACTCAGCGCAGACTTCCTTCATTATTTGTAGTGCATATTTTGAACAGTCAACATGCCTTGTAATTTCTTTCTTGTTATTTAACATAGACTTTTGGTGTTTGATGCAGACATTTCCTCACGTTCCATGCATAGGTAGCTCTCTTTGACATCATGGAGTAGACTTCATCAACATTCAACATGTCTTGTCTATGTTGCTACATTCTACGCCAAGTTTGATCCATGTTTTGAATCTGGACAGCTCCCTTTTGTCTCATTTATTTGCAGCCTTTGGCATTCAATTTGTCAATTGCATTTTCAATGTTTTAATTTAAATGTCTTATTGTATGCTTGGCGTGAGGTAATCTTAATATTGAGCAGGATTTTGAAATTTCAAAGTGTTGCCTCCCTTCAATAGTCACGTGCAACCCTTTATATGGTTATTACACAACTTTCAAACAAAGGCATTTAGCTTTGGGTCTTCCTTATTTGCATTGGCATGATGTACAAGGTATTGCTTAGACTCCTACGCAACATTCACTCTCCATGTTTTGACATGGCACGGGATTTGATTGTTTTTAATGATGTACATCCCTTCACTATGCACAGGGACTTGGCAAATACACCTTTCAATTGCAATTTGCTTTGAAGTTTCATTTTATAAAACTTTGTTTCAATGTTTAGGCATAGCATCTCATTCGTTCTCCCTTATTAGTTTTGATGTCACTTGGAAATCCTCCATGTCTGGTTCCTAATATGGAGTGATCATTTATGGCATAATGAACCTTTATAGAAGTAATAACTTCCCTTTGGGTTAGAACAATTTGTCTAACACCAGTGTATATCCCATCATTAAAAATACTTTGTGCATCTTTGACACCTCTCTCATCTATGAAATTGTTAATGTTGATAGGCTACTTTGAACATCTTGTTCGTCTATAACTATTATCACTTAAATCAAAAAATGATTTAACAACAATAATATACTTTAAAAACTCATACAGAATAAGTATGTAACCTCAATAATAAGAACAAAATCCCTGATTTCTTGGCTTGAACATTACCAGCTTGAAAATGATTTCACCTCGAATTACCCAAACATGGCCATTAGTGAAACTGGACAATAAAGCATTGAATTGGAAATCACAACAATCCATCTTGTGTATCTCTGCAAATTGATCATACAAACAACAACTGGCCTCAGGAACCAGCCTCAAAAACTGATCAAACAACCTCATATTATTATGCAGTATAAAACCCATGCTCACTTCCAACATGAAAATATGTGTGCCAAAGGGATTTGCATGAAAGCATTAGCATTGCAAGATAATAATATTCAAAATGAGCTACTTGAAAAACTATGCAAATGGAGATGTGATAACACAAGAAACTAATTATGGATTAGCCTTTGCAAAAATAGAGAATCATGCCTTGAGGCCTAGCTAATAATCACAGTTATTAATTCAGGTACAAGAATCACAAGTAAACAATTTGTATCTCAAAACAATCATCTGATAACAAGTTACCATCCTCTGAAAGTGACAATTCTGCAAAATTAATTTTGTTTAACACTGCCAATCTGCATAAACTGCTTTTGATTCTGACTTCAAAAACCTAACAAAAGAAACCCCTAGAGTCTAAACCTTTGAACATGGGTTCACTTTCACACAGGGACACATGAATATTCAATTAACTTACTCCAACGAAAAATTGGCCAACCGGCACTAATTTGCAAAGTCAACACTTTCAAAACTTTCTGAACTTTAAACAAAGTGAAATTGCAGAAATTTGATTTGGAATCAACTGGGAAAAGTGATCAACTATATTTACCAAGGTCAAAAAATCTTCAGAGAAGTTCACTTCTAGTTTTATAATGTAGAAGAACTTTCAAATCTTCAATAACTTGAACTAGGTACAAATGGTGGGACCTCAAAGTAAGGCACTTAGAAATCTGCATTTTCACACATGGTAAACCAAAAATAAAAATGCAAATGGAATGGCTTAAGAAAAGTTATCAAATGAGCTCACAGGGGTCTGAAAATGGGGATAGAGACTCATTTCCATGCCTACAAAACAATGCAAAAACCCTTATGTCTTGAATAACAACCACGCATTAGATACAAGCCTCTAAAGTGGGTCACTTAGGTAAATCTGAATAAGTGCAAAGTGCATATCTGTGTAACCACCTCCAAATGGCCATCTCCAAAACATGTCAAAACTGAAATCTAAGAGATGGAACCAATTACACTTGCTAAATGAAGGGTGAGGAAAACATGCCCCAAGTGGTTTCTCATGAAAAACATCAGGTCACTTGCTAATTGCATCTAAACTTGGCTTCGCACAAAAGATTTTTAGGGCAGCAACTTACACTTACAAAATTTTAAGTATAGTAACTCCAAAATGTACCTAGAATTTTTTAGTTCCAATAGTGGCTCTGACTGAGGATGCATGCCCCATGTGGGCATGCAAAGAACCTCAAAATCTCATGGTTAAATCAGACCAGCCAACAACAAATTAGATCATTTCTCACTCTTCTCTTTTCTCTTTTCAAAAAAACTGGGAACCCTTTATTGAAAGAAAACATGCCACACAACTGAAGGGAAAGGAAAGGAACTATACAAGAACAAAAATATTTACAAAAGGCCCAAATCCCCAAAACTAGAATCAACTCTTACCTATGTCATACATCTAGTTTTCATCTCCATATATCAAAGGCAAACTGAAACTATTACTTCCATTCACTTGATCAAATACAATGTCATTAATCTTCAGCATATCAAACAAAAAGTAATCAGCAAAATCACCTTCAATTGGTAAAATCAAATCATCTAACCACTATGAATGTTGATCATTGTGTGACATCAAAACATCACACCCTTCACTATTACTGAATTGCTGAAAGAAGAAACATTCCAGCTCGCTCTCATGGTTGGAAACATCCATATTCTGAAAATTATTTTGCACTAAAGAACAAGCTTCTTTTGTAACAACACTTTTCAAAATAAAATAGAACGTCTCAAAACAAAAATTTGATTGCATAAAATCAGGGGTAGCTTGCTAATCAATAGTTCTATCAACATCTTCTAAAAAGGTATTGTTAATTAGTGGATTTTTAATCACTCGTAAATCTGAAAACACACATTCAGATTTATCTCTTTCTTCAGCATCACGGCTTGAACAAGGATCACTAACACTAAACTTGTCAAAATCTGAATGTATACCAGCATAAGAAACTTCATACTCATCATATTTGACATTATCAAGTTTCTCATATCCATATGCATTATCATCTTGCAAAGTATCCAACTCAGAATCAACACCATAAGTGTCATATTTCACACCGTCAACAATGTCATCATTATCAAAACTTGTATCCATGGGGCATTAAATTTTAGAGTCATTTTTAGATACATACCTCTGAAAATCAGCAACTAAGAGTTCTGAGATTTTCTCACTATTTACCAGGCATTGGAATTCTTGCTCACTTTCTTTGGTCTCTTGCTTAGTGCTGAATACATCTTCCTTGTTGGAAACAAAGAGTGAGACCTCCTGAATCATATCATCTTGTGCAAATAAATCACTACAACAACTTACATCCACATGGTAAATAATCATCTTATTATTGACATAAAATATCTTTTAACTCAAACAGTAAGTCTGCATCTTCATGTTGAGAAAAAGAAAAATCTATAGACTCAAGGGAAACATTCCCAACTACAGATTCATCTTCATCATCTTATTGTTCATAGACTTTATTATCGGCATTATAATCAGAATCACTAGCACAAGTAGACTCAACATCATTATCATAATAGCTAGATTCAATATCACTAGATTCAACCTCATCGGCAAAACTAGAGTCAACATCCTCAATTGAATTTTTCTTTATATTGTTAAATTCATTCAACAAGAATCCCTCATTTGTCTTATCACCATATTGATCTTTAAATAAATCTATCAAATCATCCATAGCTCCCACAAAACCATGAGATAGCCCTCTACACCATTTCCTGGCATCTTCAACTAAGGATTGAACAAAGATTTTCATCAAGACATCTTCATGATTAATGTTAAGGTCATCTATGATATAAATAAATTTTCCTAAGTGTACCTCACAAGTAATAACATGATTTCCTAAAAATTTGGGGAGTCTATCCCCAATCTCATTTGGTACTGTATTGGGATAACCAGGAACCAATGAAAGAAAATTGCTTGTACCTTTTTTCATGAAGTGGTCTCCTTTAGACTCTATCATTATCTTGGAAGGTAGAAGCCTTGGCTTTTGATGTTGTAGAACTTTCAGCACCAGCATGGGAAAATCCAGAAGATTGCATGAGGAAATCAATCTTCTTCTTCATCTCTAAAGTAGCAACATCTACTTATGCTTTCTCCAGCATTTTGGACATGGTTTCCTTCTCCCTTTTGGATTTCTCAAGGTCAATTTCCAATTTATACATTTGATCTATTAGAACTTCGTGAATTTTGGGTTTATCTGTTTCACTTCCTATCACCTTCATCTTTCCTTTATCTTCAGAAACTTGAGAACCAATACTTTGGTGAGTGGCAGGTTTCTCTTGATCTCTTTTAGATCTTTCAACATTTTTGGTTTCTTGATATCTCAATGATCGTCTTCTTAATCTATCAACATTTTTCTGATCTTGTTTTTTCCTATTTGCTTTATCTTCTTTCTTTTGCTTAAGAATGGTGAACAACCTCTTTAAAATTCTTTCTTCTTCAGCAAGTTCATTAGAGGGAACCTTAGAATCTGAGCTCGTGGTATCAGTCCCCTCTCTTTCACTAGGAGTTTTTCTATTTCCATATGTATCCAATCCCAAGTTAGGAGCTTCTTCATAATCTAATGTGTTTCCCTTGTGACTAGATTGGGTTGAATCTTCTCTTCTAGTATTCTCCTCTTCTCTTCTTGGAGATGGATTATCTGTATTATCTTTATTCTTCTTTTCTCTCCAAGATAGTTTATTCCTAGAATTAGTTGGAATTCCACCTTCCAACTCAACTTTAGGATGCGCTCTTAATCTAGATCTAGTATTCATATTAAGAAAATGTGTATAAATATTGAGTATTACTCAACATTGATTGCAGATATTTCTTTGAGTCGCCACCCAAAACAAGTTGGGAAAATACAACACAACCTAATATGAATACTACAAGAGTAACTCTGATCTTTCAAAACTCAACTCAACTGTAACTTAATTCAACTTTTAAAATACCAGAGATTGTCTTAAAGTTAAACAAGATGTTGTAATTTCTTCCCTAGCAGAGTCGCCAATTTGTTAGAGCTTTTTCTTGTATAATCCAAAAAGATCAATAACTGACAAACTCTATAACTCCCAACTCCTAATTCTAACAAGACAAATTCTAATTGACAAGGATTTGATCCTCCTTCCACTTTGAGTTGCACAGACTCAGGCAGGTGTACCTCTTATAGATTACAAATTCTTGGTAACTTTAATTAGTTGATTAAGGGTCCTTACAATGATTTAATAATGTATTTTGTTGCAACTGATGCAGAGCTTCAAAATCTAATCCATGATTTTAACAAAAGTAAACAACACTACAGAAAAATGACCAATGTGATAAAGATATTCATCCTTCTTCTCTTCAAGTTTAAAACTCAGGTAGGCTAACCCAAATGATTTAGTTCTTTAATGAATCAATAATTATGTCTGTATTATTCAATACAGCTCCTAAACATCCATACTCTTAAATAGGAAATGAAAAGATATTCATATTTAAATTGATTGATGATGAAAACTACTAGAGCAGCAAGACCAGTGCCTTATCTATTGGGCAACAGAGTCAAATAAACATACATCCACAGAAAACCTTTTAACTCCAAACAGAAAGAAACCAAGTGAAGTGCCTTACAAATCACTCTCTCACTCCAACACCTGGACATTGAATTCGTGTGCAAACCTTGAACTCTCAAAATTTGTCCCTAAGATTTACTCCCTCCTTGAAAGAAACTCAGAAACACAACTCATAGTTACCTTATATAACCAGTGTATTAAAATGCCTTACAGATTAACAGAAAAGATATCAAGACAAGACACAAAGACATCAACAAATATTGAACAGGGAAAACATTGTTTTTCATTAAATTGCAAACTGATTCTGCATATTTACAAAACAAAGAACTCAAGAAACAAGACCCAAAAATCAGGAAACTACCCAACAACAATAATTTCAACATGCTTGTACAATAGAGAAGAACAATATATATAGAAGAGGATATGAAATAATTAACCCTAACCAACGGCTATCTGTTTAGAAGAAAATATCTACAAATATCTCCTCCTTCAAAGAAATATGATCTCCTCCTGCTTTCAATCCTCCACTGACGTGATCTTTCTTCAAAAGATCTCAAAAAATAATCTGATCTCACTTGTCTGTTCCAAAATCTGATTTTATTCTCTGAGAAAATCCTTTCAAATCTAATTTCATTCTCTTCAAAATTTGATCTCATTTGCCTCTGAGAGAATCCTTCATGAATGCTCCTTTAATTCTTTGAAATAAAAATATTTTATTTGATTATAGGAAAATACTATGGTGTTTTAATGTTTCAACTTTGCACATTATTTCATATTTTTGCATTTAATATCTTTGTCTATACAAATCTTCTCATCTACCTTTTAATATTCTTGCATAGATTATAGTCATTTAAATTCATTTATCTTTTAAATCCTGCACAGTCCATGCCTTTGAAGCTCTCTTTTATGCATTTTCTTGCACAAAACTCACCAGATTGTGCCACTTAACATGCAATGGTTGGTTTCCCTTTAACTATCCCTAAAAACTCTTCCTCTAACCTTAGTTCACTTGGATATTTGGAGATAAGCCAGTCTCTAGATCTCTGAAAGATTTCCTTAACCATGATTAGATCTGGAGACTTGGAGAAAAGCCTTAGTCTCTAAGTCTCCCAATAAACTCTAACTCGACGCTACTTTGACCATTGTTATCTTGCATAGTGTATCTCTCGATCTCTGAGACTTTCTCTTAACCCTGGGTTTACTTAGAGATTCAACACGATCCCTTGATCTAGATCTGAATCAGATGACTGGGGCATGATCTCTGAAGTTTTAGCACTTAACTACTTACATTGGGAGATCTGGCGCAATGGTTAATTAACCTCTATTTCTAAGTCTCTAAAGAAAATGAACTTAACCACTAGCATCTCGTGACTTTGCATGCGGTTAGTTAACTGCCAATCGTTGAATCTCTGATGCTAACTGACTTAACTACTAGCATCTCATGACTTCGCATGTGGTTAGTTTGGTGGATATCTCTGAAGGTTATCCTTGACCGTGGTTACCTCTCGAGACTTCATGCACTGTCGCCACGTGTCTACTACGTCATCCTCTATCTACCCCTGCGTGACCACGCGATCTGACTGAGCACTCTGTCAATGTCAACGTGCGATTGCGCCCCTAATGCCACCTGTACTTTCATCCTTATCACCATCTGTGCCACTTGTCTACAAAATTTGGTACTCTTTGGCCACCAACACATTTCCCAAGGTGCCACCTATGTGTGTGTGGAGAGCCTCCTTCTCTTTCTTACAATACACTATGTTTGTGCCTTTGGTTTTAAACATCATTGAAGTCCATTTCCCCACCAATATGGGACTAAACTTTTCAATTTTTAAAGCTTTGTTGTATTCTGCGCCCAAAATTATGTGGCACCCAAGTCCATTTACTCCTCTAGCCAAGGGGCCCACCAATAGGTCTCTTGACACTTATTCATTTTACAATATAAGTGCTAGAGTATAAAAACACTGGACAAATCCCTTACCCGCTGCATGTGGGATATGTTGCAAAATAAGAAAAAGGCTTTCAATAGAAAAACTCTCTACGCGCAGCTCCATAGCTTGACTACCTCCCATTTAATGCGTGGTCTTCTCCTTCCTCATACGTAGACTTTTGTCTCTTCACACAACAACATCCATTCTTTCTCTACGTAGCCTCCTACTTGGTATTTAGCGCAGAGATTTCATCTTATTAAAGAGAAGACCTTGTAGTATTCACGAGCAACAATCACGTTTGCATTCAAATTGGTGCCAGCTCCTCCATTTAAAATGCATCATTCTATGGATTGGGCACTGGCTTTGATGTCTTAAAATGCAGCAATCTTTCTATTTAAAATGTGAAGATCCTCCATTGATGGCACAGGCTCTGTGCACTACTCAGCATAGACTTCCTTCATTGTTTGTAGCGCATATTTTGAACAGTCAACATGCCTTCTTGTTATTTAACATATACTTTTGGTGTTTGATGAAGACATTTCCTCACATTCCATGCATAGGTATCTCTCTTTAACATCATGGAGTAGACTTCATCAACATTCAACATGCCTTGTCTATGCTGCTACATTCTACTCCAAGTCAGATCCACGTTTTGAATCCGGACAGCTCCATTTTATCTCATTTATTTGCAGCCTTTGGAATTCAATTTTTCAATTGCATTTGCAATGTTTCATTTTAAATATCTTCTTGTATGCTTGGTGTGAGGTCATCTTAATATTGCACAGGATTTTGAAATTTTAAAGTGTTGCCTCCCTTCAACAGTCACGTGCAACCCTTTGTATGGTTATCACACAGCTTTCAAACAATCACATTTAGTTTTGGGTCTTCCTTATTTCTGTTGGCATGATGTGAAAGGTCTTGCTTAGACTCCTATGCAACATTCACTCTCCATGTTTTGACATGGCACAGGCTTTGATTATTTTTAATGATGCACATCCCTTCACTATGCGCAGGGACTTGGAAAATACACCTGTCAATTGCAATTTGCTTTAAAGTTTCATTTTATAAAACTTTGTTTTAATGTTTAGGCACAAAATCTCATTCATTCTCCCTTATTAGTTTTGATTTCACTTGGAAATCCTCAATGTCTGGTTCCCAATATGGAGTGATCATTTATGTCATAATGAACCTTTATAGAAGCAATACTTTCCCCTTGGGTTAGAACAATCTGTGTAACACTGGTGTATATCCCATCATTAAAAACACTTTGTGCATCTTTGACACTTCTCTCATCTATGAAACTATCAATGTTGATAGGCTACTTTGAACCTCTTGTTCATCTATAACTATTATCACTTAAATCAAAAAATGATTTAACAACAATAATATACTTTAAAAACTCATACAGAATAAGTACGTAACCTCAATAATAAGAATCAAATCCCTGAGTTCTTGGCTTGAACATTACCAGTTTGAAAATTATTTCACCTCAAATTACCCAAACGTGGCCATTAGTGAAGCCGAACCATAAAGCATTGAATTGGCAATCACAACAATCCATCCTGTGTATCTCTGCAAACTGATCATACAAACAACAACTGGCCTCAAGAACTGGCCTCAAAAACTGATCAGACAACCTCATATTATTATGCAGTCTGAAACCCATGCTCACTTCCAACATGTGAATATTTTTTCCAAATTGATTTGTGTGAAAGCATTAGGGTTTCATGATAATAACATTGAAAATGAGCTACTTGAAAAATTGTGCAAATGGAGATGTGAAAACACAGGAAACTAATTATGGCTTAGCCTTTGCAAAAATAAAGAATCACACCTTGAGGCCTAGACAATAATCATAGTTATGAATTAAGGTAAGAGAATCACAAGTAAACAATTTGCATCTCAAAACAATCATTCGATAACAAGTTACCATCCTCTGAAAGTGACAATTCTGCAAAATTAATTTTGTTTAACACTGCCAGTCTGCATAAACTACTTTTGATTTTGACTTCAAAAACCTAACAAAATAAACCCCTAGAGTTTGAACCTTTGAACATGGGTTCACTTTCACACAGGGACACATGAATCTTCAATTAACTTACTCTGATGAAAAATTGGCCAACCGACACTAATCTGCAAAGTCAGCACTTTAAAAACTTTCTGAACTTTAAACATAGTGAAATTGCAGAAATCTGATTTGGAATCAACTGGGAAAAGTGATCAACTGGATTGACCAAGGTCAAAAAATCTTCAGAGAAGTTCACTTCTAGGTTTATAGTGCAGGAGAACTTTCAAATCTTCAATAACTTGAACTGGGTACAAATGGTGGGACCTCAAAGTAAGGCACTTAGAAATTTGCATTTTCACACTTGGTAAACCAAAATAAAATGCAAATGGAATGGCTTAAGAAAAGTTATCAAATGAGCTCACAGGGGTCTGAAAATGGGGATAGAGACTCATTTCCATGCCTATAAAACAATGCAAAAACCCTTATGTCTTGAATAATAACCAGGCATTAGATACAAGCCTCTAAAGTGGGTCACTTAGGTAAATCTGAATAAGTACAAAGTGCGGATCTGTGTAACCACCTCCAAATGGCCATCTCCAAAACATGTCAAAACTAAAATCTGAGAGGTGGAACCAATTACACTTGATAAATGAAGGGTGAGGAACACACGCCCCAAGTGGTTTCTCATGAAAAACATCAGGTCACTTGCTACTTGCATCTAAACTTGGCTTCTCACAAAAGATTTTTAGGGCAGCAACTTACACTTACATAAATTTTCAGTATGGTAACTCCAAAATGTACCCTTAATTTTGGAGTTCCAACACCTCCTAGATAATCTAACATGTCTTCTATCCTAGGCATAGGAAACCTATACCTTATAATTATCTTATTTATGGATCTTGAATCCACATATAGTCTCCACTTTCCATCTTTATTTGGTGCTAGAACAAAGGGACAAGCACAAGGGCTTAAAATTTCTCTTATCAACCCCTTGTTTAGTAATTCCTGTACTTGTTTTCTAATATCTGCATTTTATTGTAGGTAAGCTTATATGATACTTTGTTGGGCAATGTGGCCCATAGAATCGGATCTATTTGATGGCTTATGCTTCTCATATAAGGTAAATAATCCAGTTGCTCCCTTGCCACAATGTTTGGAAACTACTTGATAAAATTGTCTACCCCTTTAGATAATGCCTCTCCTTCAAGTTTAATTTCCTTAGGTTTGACTATGAAAACAAATCCTTGAAATTCCCTATCTTTGATTAATGATAAAAACTCCTTGCCTTTGGTCACCATTAGAGATGTCTCCTCCTTCTCCTTTCCAAATTGTTTAGGTGGAGGATCCATCTTAAACATCCTTCCATGCCTAGTTATCAGATAGGTATTCTTCTCCTCGTCATGTTGAGCCTTCACGTCAAATTGCCAAGGTCTACCAAGGATCAAGTGGCAAGCATCCATAGGTAGGATTTCACACAAAACCTTGTCTTTGTACTAACCAATCTCAAAATATACCCAAGTTTTTTCTTCTACCATATAACTCTGACTCTTATTAATCCATGATATCTCGTGGGGGGAAGTATGTGGTAGCCTCCTCAACTTGCATTTTCCACCATTTCAGTTGATACTACATTCTTTGTAGACCTTGAATCCATAATAATCTTACACAACTTTCCATAAGCCCTCCCTTGGTCCTAAACAAAGACATCCTTTGTGGGGGTTCTTTCTTTAAGGGGACCTTTAATAAGGTTCTTTTTATCATCATGTTCTCTCCTTCTAGTATAGGATTTGCACTAGCAATAAGAGAGTTAAATACACTGCTACTGCTTCCTTCCTCTTCAATAATCAGATGAGTCATCTTTTCCTTGCCTAAGGATGGATTAGCTGACTTATTAGGGCATTGACTCATGGTGTTTCCTACTTGGTCATATTCATAACACTTGCCAAGAAAACTGCTTGACCCCCTACCTGGTCCGCTACTTGGTCCTCTGCCTTCATCATTGGGTCTTCTATTTCCTCTAAATAATTATCCAACTCTTTGATTGCCTTCATGTATGCTCTCCTGACTATGGCCCTATTCTTCCCTTGAATAATGTCCTCTTCCATAATTTGACCTTCCTTTTCTATGACCCCTATTGTTATGCTTTTGTCTCCTTTTCAGCTTTTCTTCAACTTTAATGGCCAATTGAAAGCATTTTTTGATTGTGTTGGGACTAAGAATGCTTAATTCTTCTTATATGTTTATCCTCGAGCCATTAAAGTATCTGGATACTTTGACACTTTCTGGTTCCACAATTTTGGATCTCAAACACATTCTTTAGAACTCTTCCATGTAGGAACTAACATCAAGATCCTTTTGCCTAAGATTCTGCCTTTTTTCTATGAAGTTGAATTTAATAATCCTCAAGAACATAGGTGTCTCTGATCATTGACAACATCTTCTTACATGAAGTAATCCTATTCCTCCCCTCTTTTACTCTCTCTTCTTGAACAAAGTTCTACCAAGTAAGGGTTGCACCTTCATCATTGATTGAGCTACTTTTACTCTTTTAGCCTCTGCCACTCCTTGGCACTCAAAATGGCTCTCAAAAGCCTCTAACCAATGCATTATAGCATCAAGATCCATTTTCCACAAAATATAGGAATATATGTCACCTTACCCCCAAGAGATTCTAGGGCTTTGAGGAATTATTTCTAGTCTCCAGGGATTTTATCATATTCATCGTCAATAAGTTGCTCCCCTTTTTCATTGAAATACTCCTCCTCTTTGTTGAGATCTTCCTCAATATTTTCTGTGGTCTTCTCCACCACCTTCACCTTATTCTCTAATTGTTCAATCCTTTTTCTTAACAGTTGGTTCTCCTCCTCTCTCTCCTGCAATTTCTTTTCCAATTCTGCATTGGTTACCATGGTGATTGGCTCTATTGTAAAACCCTGATCTAGCATAAATATAAGATCCACAACACTGTTTTATGCTCTAATATCAAATATGATGTAATGATGAAGGCTATTTTCTCATTTTATCACAATTAACCCAGAGGGAAAGGGATAGAAGGTAAGCTCCTTAAGTTTAGGAATGTTCTCAAGTAGTACTAGCCTGGTTTCAATTAGAACAACATCTAGTCACTCACCTAGACACAAAACTAACACATAGGATACACCTTGCTCTAAAATCCCTTCACAAGCACACCCCCTTCGCCCTACACTAGGTGGTTTTGACTCAAACAACATTCTCCAAACATGTAGGAAATGTTAGACATCCTATTTTTCTCTGAATATCAGACTTATAGTGGTTCCCACTCATAAAACAAGACCCACAACTCACAATATCACCAAAGGCCTAAAAGAGACCTATTAGGAATTAGGCCTAGAAAACCAGTAATTTGAAAATAACCAGAAAAAACTCCAAAGGATCCCCAAAACCAATACTAGTTCTAACACCCTTTTGGGAGTTCTTTGAGATTACAAGGTTTCAGTCCTCATGTGGTCATTACACCACTATACACAAAAGCCCTACCCAACTAGGATTTTAAGCCTAAAATAACCACAGGGAGTTAGATATTGTTTCTGTAATAGAAACCCAATACCACAAAGGTTAAAACTCACTCTCCTCCAACATGAAAAGCTCAATCCAACTCTCGTGCACCTCAAGAACCCATTTCACAGCTCTATCACCCGTGTCTTCACACTGTCCAACTAGTTACATAGAGATAACTAGCTTAGTAAGTCTTCACCAAGCGCCTTGAAGAGAAACTCTACAAAAACAATAAAGTAAACATGCTACCCTACTATCTACCTACTATTTACACTAAATACCAGGCCCTAATCAAGGAGGATAAAGCTCCATATGAGAATGAGCTCACCGGTATGGTCTGTCATCGAGTTGCAGACCTTCTTATTGCAACAAAAGTAAAACCAAACAAGTAAAAGAAACAACGAAAATGAGCTTAATGAATTGCAAAAAACCTTACTCCATGCTCAAGAAATATCACATCACAAATTTGGAGGGAAAAAAATCTTCAAACTTTGTTTCTCTTCAAGACTGTCAAAAAGCAAAGTACATTTTTACTGTTCACCATGACTTCTCTTCACCAAAAACATTCTAAAAATCAAATTTTCACCTTGGATCTCATAATAAAACCAAGAATCTGACATTTAGGCTTCCTTCCAACCTCTTTACCCACATGGAGTATCTTGTAGGTTAGTTACAAACAAGAATTTGCAAAATGAAAAAGAAAAAGTTGTCATGCAACTTTTTGTTGTCATGAGCAATTTTTGCATTCTTGCAGCAAATTGTTGACAAGTTGGAATTTGTATTATCAAACCACATTCCATGACCTCTATCATGATTTAAAAAACCAACTAGGATCAAATCTACCCCTATTACATCAATGTAACATGTTTTGACAAGATTTACACCATGTTGCTCTAGGATTAACATAAGTAGCCTCCAAGGTTTATTAGAACCCAACTCCACACTCAAAGATTCAAATGTAAACTAACTCCACACACTTATCTAGAACAAGCCAAAAACCTTATCCAAGGCCTAATACCAACTAAACAACAAAATGAAGATGGTCAGTACCTTTCATGGCTAGTGCACCACCTTGTAAAAATCACCTTAACTAGTGTTCATTTCATGAGAATTACTTTCTCCATGGTTTTTGAAAGTTTGGGTTTCAATGTAAATTCTGGTGTTCATTGTGTTGATGGTTTTGTGCTGTAATGTTTTTATCAGCTATAAGTTTCTGATTGGTTTAAGTATTTACAAAATTGACATAAGAGAAGAAAATTGTTTGTTAATAACTGATTCACCCCCCTCTCAGTTATTCAATATGTTCAACAATTGGTATTAGAGCATGGTTCCTTGGTGACGAGATCAACCGCTTGAGGTAGATTTGATTCCAAAAAAACTGAACATCCCTATGTTTGATGGATCTGACTACATTTCATGGAAAGAGAAGATGATAGGATATATGGTCTCCATTAGTTACACCACCTGGAAGTATGTAGAGAAGAAGTATGTGTTACCACAAAATGACCTCAATACTCAAGATGAAATCATAGCCTATGAGGAGAATGAGAAACAAAGGTATGTAATCTTTAGTTCTTTATCAAAGACTGAGTTAGCTAAGGTATTTCATTGAAGACTACTTATGAAGTATGGGAAAGGTTAATAGATATTTATGAAGGAAATGATAGAGTCAAGTTGTTTAAGAAGCTAACAACTAAGCGTCATTATGGTAATTTGAGAATTGAAGAAGGAAAATATATCAGAACCTATTTTCAAAGGGTTGTAAATGTAGTAAATGAAGTCAAGAATCAAGGAGGAAATATCATTGATGAAGATGTGCTCGTGGAAAAAAATCTTGATTTCCTTATCGGAAAGCTATAGTGACAAGATCTCAACAATTGGGGAAGTCTATGATCCGAATAAGTTTACTAGAGAACAATTGTTTGACACCCTAACCTTTTTTGAGATGATAAAGTTTGGAAAAGACAAGAGTAGATATGAGACAACATTCAAAGCCACAAAGATAGAGGAAGATCTTAAAGATGAAGACTCAGATGAGATGAAAGCAAACTTTGCAAGAAAGATGAAGAAGGTACTGACACATATAGAGTTATGTTACCCCTTAAGTTTTTTAGATGTAGAAAGATTGGTCATTTGGCCAGTAGGTGTCAGGAGAAAGGTTCTAGACATAAATTTAAGAGGTTCAATAAGAAAGCTTACTATGTTAATGTGGATGCTAGTATTTTAGATGATGAGTTAGAAACATAAGATAGTTTATTTTATGTTGAAGAAGAAGAAAAACTTGAATTTGATATCTCTAACATTTTCTTAGAAATAGATGATAATTCTGAGACTAATTTACATGTTAGAAGGAACAAGAATGAATGGTTGATTGATAGTGGTTGTTCAAATCATATAACTGGTGATAAAAGAAAATTTGTAACACTTGAGAAGTATGATGGTGGTTCGGTTAGGTTTTGTGATGATAAGGAAACATACATTATTGGTAGAGGTTTTGTTACTTTTTATGGGAAGCATAACAATGAAAAATTTTATTATGTGAAGGGTTTGTGTCATAATATTTTGAGTGTTAAATTTTGAGTGTGTGAGAATGACTGTGATTTTGTGCTCAAGAATGAAGGTTGTGAGATTCAAAATAGATCTAGAAAAATGATTGAATTTGGAAGAAGGACATGAAGGAACATGTATCAACTTGAAGGAGCTACAAAAGGATGTTTACTATCCCAGATTGATGATAATTAGTTCTGGCATTGGAGGATGTGCCACATCAATTTTGAAAATTTAGTAAGAATAAGTTCATCACGTATAGTAAGAGACTTACCTAGATTGTGTTAATCAAACAATTTTATCTACAAAGGATGTTAGGACGGAAATCAAAGAAGAGAGTCATTCAAGGAAAAAGATTATTTACTTGTTGGTTTGCTAGATCTAGTGCACACCAACCTATGTGGTTCTACTATAATATAGAGTTTACAAGGTGAGAGATACTTCACACTTTTCATTGATGATTATTCAAGATTATCTTGATCATAGGCATTTGAGAAGTTCAAGATTTTTAAAGCAAGAGTTGAGAATGAATGTGGTAGGGAGATTAAATGTTTGAGATCTGATAAAGGAGGAGAGTTTACATATGATGGGTTTGAGAATTTTTGTGAGAAACATGGTATTAAGAGACAATTTTAAATAGCTACAACAACACACAAAAATGGTGTAGTAGAAATAATAAATCAAACATTACATGAAGCTCAACAAGGACAGTTATGAAGGAAGCAAGTTTACCATAGGTTTATTTGAGAGAAGAAATACATACAACTATGTATAAACTTAACAGAGTTATTTATCTGAAGAAGTATGGAAAGACGTCATATGAGCTAGCACCTACGGTGAAGTATTTTAATATTTTTGGAAGCAAATACTACATTCAGAGAGATGAGGACAATCTTGGCAAGTTTGTCAACAGAGAAGATGGAGGTATATTTATGGGATATTATACAAAGAGCAAAGTGTATCGGTGTTACAATAAGAGATTTAATAATATTGTTGAAAATGTGAATGTGAAGGTTGATGAAGATTTTTTAGAAGAATCCTGAGAAACACATTTAATATGAGTCTAAATATAGAAGACAGAGGAAAGGAAGACAAGAAAGATGAGGAAGAGACAAGTCAGGATTTGACATCTATAACTAAGACACCAAGGTATGTACACAAAAATCATTATGAGAATCACATTATTGGTGACACGAATAGAGGAGTTGTTACTAGAAGTAGAGCAACACAAGAGCAAGATTTATTGTATTTACTTTCAACAATTGAGCCTAGGATTGTGGAAGAAGCATGTAATGATCAAAACTAGGTAAGAGCAATGAACGAAGAACTTGATAAAATAGAGATGAATTAGACTTGGGAACTTGTGCCTAGACCGGTTGATAAGAATTTAATTGGTACTAAATAGGTTTTTTGGAACAAGTTGGATGAGAATGGCAAGGTAAAAAGGAATAAGGCAAGGTTAGTATGCAAAGGTTACACTCATATTAAAGGTATAGATTTTGATGAAACTTATTCCCATGTTGCCTAGATGGAAGTGAGCTGGATGTTTCTTGTTAGAATAACTGAGAGGGGGGGGTGAATCAGTGGCCTCAAAAATATTCCAATAAATTAACCCCAAAACTTATTACCACAGTCATAAGCCTCTAGTTATCTTTAGTCCCACAAGATAAGTGCCTTGAAATAATCTTATCAAATAACTAATGCTTGGAGTTCACTGCTAAACCTTATTCTTACTATTTACCGATTAGCAGTCTTTCATTTACCAAAAAATAGTAAATTACTTAGTGTATACTGATCAATCCATATTAGTTATGTGTAATGCAAAGCACTAAAGTAATGAGTCATAAGCACATTGACACATGGATTTTTAATGTGGAAACCCTCTCAAGGGAAAAACCACTTGGGACTGGTAACCCAAAATTTTCACTCTTCTGAAGTGAGATCGGTGAAGAGCCAACCCTGTTAAAGGTTACAAACACACTGTTAAGTGCGACCTTGTTAGAGGATTTAAATAGAATAGTTTGTCACTTCATATCTAGCATCTCTATGCTATCTTTATTACCAAACCCTATGTAGTTTGTCACTTGATATATGGAATCTCTATGCTATCTTTATGATCAAACCTTTTGATACTCCTTAGGATGTATCTCAATATATAAAGGATTGTTAAGTCTTGTTCAGTTAAGAGACTTTCTGATCCAATGGTTAAATTGAAATAGTAAATGATTTGTTCGCATATACAACTATACTTTGTAGATTTTCAGATCTATTGTAAGCTCATAATACCTTTTTGATCAATGTATCTTTTCAATACCTTTGCTCAACTTCTTTCTTCTCAGTGATGTTGTTCTTATTTGTTGCTCGGTGTCCACAGAAATATAGCTCTGTTCTTTAGCTTGATTGATCAGGATTGTATGAAGTTGTTCTTCACTAATATACCTTCATCATCCTCTTCTTTATTCACTCCCCTAATTCATAATGAATTAGCTTGTCTCTTTATAGACATGATTTCACCATTTCTAAGTCCTTGAATTTCTTGTTCTTGGCGTGATCCGCAATTCTAGCTAATCTTTCTTTAGAACTATACTTCAGTTTTATCCCGTAGATTTCTCTTAGACAATTAGAATAAAATAGCTTTAAATCTCTCTCTTACCTTTGGCTTTTAACTTGTTGATGAAAAAATATTAACAACTAGTTAACTCCTTCTTTAGCTCTTTCTAGCTAAGTCTTTTGTCATTTCTGAATTTTAGTTCTTTTCGATGTTTAACTCTTTGTTAGCTTCGGTCAACACTTCAGTTCTCCTCGGGTATCTCCGTTGGGGTTGTATGTCCATCGAGTAACACTGTGATTCTACTCATCGGTAATGCTTGCTCAATTTTATTGCTCGGGTATCACTGTGACTTTCCTCTCGGGGTTCTCTATCTGTTAGGGTGCACTGACCGTCGGTGTTTGTTGTCACTTTGTGCATACTGAAATTTTATGCATTACTAATAGCATAACCTTGATCTTTCTAGTTCTCTAAAGTATTTGACACTTTGTATATAACCAATCATATTATATCAAGTTGACATCAATGAAAATACAATACATTAACTGATTTAATGTCTTGCATTAACTTTCTGCAGTTTGGTGATCATCAACTTAACATCTTCAAACATTCAATCAGTTATAGTTCATCAATATCTCCATTTGGCATTGATGGAAACACACTACATTATTACACTATATTATTACTAATACAATATGAAATATATCAGTTGTAGTTCATCAATCTACCAATCTTATTGTTCTATAACCAATACAAATGTCTGGCTCTCGGTAAACTCTTCTAGCTTAGATTTGTTTCTTGCAGAGTGTTATCTTCAATCTTCATTCCCTTCACTGGATAGATGTAGCAGATTCTAATTCTTTCTCTAATGTTGTCTCTCCCTTTGACTGTTCCTCTCCTTGATCATCTCTTTTTCCTTTGACAGCAATATAGAGTACTCTCTCCCTTAAGTCATTTCTTCCTTAAGTCATCTCTCCCTCATGATATTCTCTCCATTACAAGTTACATCTCTCTCAATTCATCTTAATTCTTCTCTCCCTTATGATAGTCGTGGTGGATATTTCATATGTAATCTCTCCCTTTGGATATTCTCTCCCTTTGACAACAATGCCAAAGTAAACATTGATCATGTCAAAGTTATATCCTTTCACCTTTTTATAATATACTCCTTGAATTTCCTTATCCATCAACAATACAATGACTCTGGTGTTCGGTGCAGATATATAGCTTTCTGTGTATTGATGTATCTATGCAGTCCATCTCTTTACTTGCATCAACATGAATGATCTTCTGATTAAGTGTAGGCTGATGTAGACTCCTAGTCAGCTTACTGACCAATAGACAAGGGTCGGACCCCTAGTGTTTTTCTCAGGTACTCAAATGTATCTTTAGGCAATGGCTTTGTGAATATGTTAGCTAATTGTTCATTGGATTGAACATATTCTAGTATCACCTCTTTCCCTTGCACTTGTTCTCTTAAGTAATGATACTTGATTACAATATGCTTAGTCTTAGCATGCATGACTAAATTCTTAGAAATATTTATTGCACTGGTATTATCACAATAGATAATCACTGGCTCAAGAATTTTCATATTCATACCTTCCAGTAACTGTTTGATCCATGCAATGTTAGAGCAGTTTGCAGCAGCAACCACATATTCTACTTCTGCAGTAGATTGTGAGATGCATCCTTGCTTCTTACTGATCCATGTGACAAGTCTATCACCCATGAAGAATACTCCTCTAGTTGTGCTCTTTCGGTCATCTAAGTTTCCAGCCCAATCAACATCTGTATAGACTTGAAGCTAAAATTTGCCTTCTCTTTTATACCATAATCCATAGTCCTCGGTGTTCTTTAGATATCTCATAATTCTTTTGACAATAGTCATGTGTGGTTCTTTGGGATTAGCTAAGAATCTTACAACTATTTCAACTGCACATGCTATATCTGGTCTAGTATGAACAACATACATTAGTTTTCCAATCATTGATATATACAAGGTTTGATTTACCCCATTTTATTTGTCTCCTTTTGTCAGCTTTCATCTGGTTGCCATAGGTGTTCCAATTGGTTTGAATCTTCCAGCTTGAATATCTTCAACACTTCCTTGTTGTATTTGGATTGTGTGATATATATGCCTATTGTTGGAGATTTTCTTATGCACAAATAACTGACTGTATGTTTGTCATTGATGACAACATATAGTATACAGCAGTGAATTGTATTCAGTTTTCAGTATAGACATATGAAAGCCTTGTGTGGTTATTTTTATGTTTTAGACATAGTTACTACACCATGTACATTCACGTAGAGTCAGATATGCAGTTTCAGTTGAGTTATGTTAATTTATTGTGGCAATTATAGTTTCTGGAGATTATCTGTTAAGAGCTGACATAATTACATTATTTCTTGAGTTGCGCCTATCTTTGGGATATGCGTGTTTATATTCATGTTTAGTTATGAGTTAATGATAATTATCTAAAGGCACTAAACATGTTCTAATAGAAGCGGGATGATTGAGTCAATTTGGTAGAGCTGACTATGTGAAGCGTCGCATCTATTCAGTTTGAGTTGCATGGTTCTAATCAGGTTTCATGCTTGATTCGGCCAACTAAAGAAGTATTGAAGGGACTCCTAAAGCCGACTAAGATCACATCTTTTGGGGAAGATACTTATAGTAGTTTATTTGATGAACACTAAGTGTGAATGATAAGAGAAGAGATAGAATAAGTACAGAACATAATGTCCATTGTTTTGGGATAGTAAAGACATTTCATTCATCAAGAAAAGATCTATATGAAGAAGAAGTGAAATCATACAATACACTGGAACTGATCAAGATAGCAGGTCTACTCAAATAGTTCATTTATCAGATATAGTGCATATATGTTTTACTGAAGGTTCTAGCCTTCATCATTTTAGCAGTGAGCTTTTTGGACAGTGAGTCCTCACCCCTAGCAGGGTTATTTGTAAAAGACTCCTAACAGGTTCAGACCCTTAACTAGGTCACTGTACTTATTGCATTGTAAAGATCAACTCCTAATAGGGTTGTAAGATCTTCTAACAGGGATTATTATACTCAAGTACAGTTCTTTGAGGGTGCTAATTCCCACCGGGGTTTTTACCTATTTGGTTTCCCCGTAATAAAAATTGTTGTGTTCTATCTTGTGTTATCTAAATGTATTAATGCTTAATGTTATTCTATAATTAATTGGAGAAAAGAATTAAACTAACTAATAATTGATTCACCCCCCCCCCCCTCTCAGTTATCCCTTGAGACTATTCCAACAATTGGTATCAGAT
>MU227529.1:2140831-2168089 GCA_018584345.1 Thuja plicata | reverse complement strand
AAATAGAATGAGAACACATGTAAGTCTATAAACTATTCATCGATACCAACCTAATTTTGTGTAAGTCTAAAACAAATCTGCCTTCCGTTTGATCATGCACAGATGGTGTTGGTTCAATCACTTCAACACATATGTACTCTATGCCTTCTATTCATGCCCTCCTTCAACTCTTCTTCACTACATAATCACAATGAATTGAAATGAAACCTTTTTTTTTAAAGTTATATTGATCGTGTTTGTCGCAATTACGACAAAATGTCATGGTTGTCGTAATTCTGACCAACACGAGAATGGATTAAAAAAAATAAAATTTTTCCTTCCATATTCTGACCAAGCAAAACAAATGTAATGCATGGTGGGAAATTTAGGTCAAAATTTAGGGTCAAATGTACTAGTGACAACATATAGTATATAGTAGTGAACTATATTCAGTTTCCAGTATAGACATATGAAAGCCTTGCCTGGTTGTTTTTATGTTTCAAACATAGTTACTACTCCATGTACATTCATGCAGAGTCAGATATGCAATTTCAATTGAGTTATGTTAATTTGTTGTGGCAGTTACAGTTTTTGGAGATTATCTGTTAAGAGCCGACGTAATTACATTATTTCTTGATTTGCGCGTATCTTTGGGATATGTGTGTTTGTATTCATGTTTAGTTATGATTTAATGATAATTATCTAAAGGTGCTAAACATGTTCTAACAGAAGTGGGATGATTGAGTCAATTTGGTAGAGCCGACTATGTGAAGCATCGCATCTATTCAGTTTGAGTTGCGTGGTTCTAATCAGGTTGCGTGCTTGATTTGGCCAACTAAAGAAGTATTGAAGGGACTCCTAAAGCTGACTAATATAACATATTTTGGGGAAGATACTTATAGTAGTTCATTTGATGAATGCTAAGTGTGAATGATAAGAGAAGAGACATAAAAAGTACAGAACAAAATGTCCATTATTTTGGGATAGTAAAGACATTTCATTCGTCAAGAAAAGATATATGTAAAGAAGAAGTGAAAGCATGCAATACACTGGAACTAATCAAGACAACAAGTCTACTCAAACAGTTCATTTATCAGATATAGTGCATATATGTTTTACTGAAGGTTGCAACCTTCATCATTTTAGCAGTGAGTTTTTTGGACAGTGAGTCCTCACCCCTAGCAGGGTTATTTGTAAAAGACTCCTAATAGGGTCCAAACCTTAACCAGGTCACTGTACTTATTGTATTGTAAAGATCAACTCCTAACAGGGTTGTAAGATCTTCTAACAGGGATTATTATACTCAAGTACAGTTCTTTGTGGGTGCTAATTCCCAATGAGGTTTTTACCTATTTGGTTTCCTTGTAACCAAAATTGTTGTGTTCTATCTTGTGTTATCTAAATGTGTTAATGCTTAATTTTATTCTGTAATTAATTGGATAAAAGAATTAAAATAGCTGATAACTGATTCACCCCCCCTCTCAGTTATCCCTTGGGACTATTCCAACACCTACATCTTGTTGAAGAATCTGTAGACCAAGAAAGAATTTGATCTCCCCAAACATTGACATCTCAAACTCTTTGCCCCTTTCATTAGCAAAATATTTATATAACATATCATTACCCCCAAATATGATATCATCAACAAATATTTTAGCAATCAGAATATTATCATCAGTATCTTCTTTTAAGTACAATTTGCTATTTTCACTTATTCTTACAAATCCAATGCTTATGAGATAGGAGTGAAGTCTTTCATACCAGGCTCTAGGTTCTTGTTTCAATCCATACAAGTCTTTGGGTAGTCTACATACCATGTTTCTCCTGTATGGATCAACAAACCCTTCTAGTTCAATGTATACCTCTTCTTCTAGTATTCCATTTAAGAATGCAGATTTGACATCCATCTGGTATACCTTGAATCCTTTGAATGCAGAATAATCAAGTATTATTATGACTCCTTCTAGTCTAGCAACGGGTGCAAAGGTTTCTTCGTATTCAATAACTTCCTCTTGTGCATACCCCTTGCATACTAACCTTGCTTTATTTCTTTGTGACTTCTCCATTCTCTCAGTCTATTCTTCTCAATCTGTTCATTCATAGAACTGACCCATTATTCATTTTCAAGTGCATTATTAATAGATTTAGGCTCAAAATCACAAATTAAACATCTAGTGTTTAGTGACTTACTTCTTGTTCTCATTCCAGCCTTCTTGTCTTCTATGATCTGGTTCTGTGGATGGTGTCTTCTGACATACTTGGAAAGTATTGGTTCAACTCTTTTTTCATCATTCTGATCATCACATCAACCTTCATTCTGACCTCCATCACTCAGAACGTCATTTAGAGGATTTCCTGATTTTTGATATTTGTAGCCTGATGCTCGGGTGCAATGTTCTGTTGCTCGGGAGCGATACATTGTTGCTCGGGTAGAATGTTAGGTTCTTTAGTGTAAACAAACCTGTTGTAGTCTTCTAGTTCTTTTCTACTTTCCCCATTATTTTTCTCTGCATATTCATCTATTCTAATATTTGCACTTTCAATGATCTCGTTAAAGGACTTGTTAAGACATTTATAAGCCTTGCTCTTGGTAGAATACCCTAGAAAGATAGCTTCATCATTTTTGGAGTCAAGCTTTCCATTTCTATCATATTTCAAAATATAGCATTGACTACCAAAAGTTTTTAAGTAACTTACATTGGGTGTGTATCTATACCATAGCTCATAGGGTGTATTCTTGGTATATTTCTTCAACTGTACTTTGTTCAATGTGTAGACAATAATACTGTCAGCTTCCCTCTAGAATGTTTGAGTGATGCTTTTCTCTATCATCAATGTTCTGGCACAATCAACGATGGATTTGTTTCTTCTTTCAACAATCCCATTTTGCTGAGGTATTCTTGGTGTAAAAACTTGTCTTTTAATTCCATGATCTTTGCAAAAGTTAGTGAATTCATCAAAAACAAATTCTCGTCGTCTATCTGATCTCAATCATTTCAATTCCTTACCACTTTGTTTTTCTACCATAACTTTATATCATTTAAACATCTTGAATGCTTCTGATTTTTCTTTTAAGAACATAATTGTCATCATTCTAGATAAGCATCAACAAAGATAATGAAATATCTATCACCATAGTAATTATTTGTTCTCATGGGTCCACATAGATCGGTATGGACTAATTCTAGAATAACATTAGATGTATGGGCTTTGCTCTTGAAACTAGACTTTGTTATTTTACCTTTTTGACAATTCTTACACATGATATGCTCAGGCTTTGACATGCTCGGTAAGCCTCTTACTTTCCTTTAATTGCTTATCTTAATCATGTTGTCAAAATTCACATGACATAATATTTGTATGCCACAACCATATGTCTTCGTTTCTAGCCATTAAACAAGTGGTGTTAATATCATCAAGATAGAATAGGTTACCTTTTGTCTGTTCACTAGTTCCGATCAACCTTCTTGATTCATTGAAGATATTTTCCTTCTTATTTTCAAATGCTACTCGGTGACCTGTGTTATTCAGCTATGAAACACTCAATAGATTATAGTTAAGTCCTTTTACCTAGTATGCATTTTCACATTTGATCAGGTTATTCAACATTATGGTTCCTTTACCTTCAACTGGACAAGGCGTGTCATTACCCATTCTTACTGATCCACCATTATAATACTCAAAAGTTTCAAACTTTTGTTTATCACCGGTTATGTGGTGAGTGTAGCCACCATCTGTAATCTAGACATCATTCTTACTAACCTTAGATATGAGTGCAGTCTCTACATACCTTTCTTCTTTGTCTGAATCATCCTTCATGACCACAAATACCATCTCAACGTCTTCATCAGATTCAGTGTCAGTGTCTCCAATTCTGTTTTCAGCTAGGTAACAAGCTTTCTTCCTTTTGTCCTTGTAGTCTCAGGTATCTCTTCTGTCATATTTTTGGTTGCTTCGGTAATATTTGTTGTCACTTCTATCAAACTTCTTTTCATATGATCTGTCATTACTTCTGTCATCTTTTCTTTTGTTAGGACATCTAGCAACAAAGTGTCCAATTTCTTTACAATTAAAACATACAAGTGGTAATTTACCTTTGTATCTACCTTTGTCTCTCTGCAATCTTCTGGCCATTAGTGCTTCGATCTCATCAAGACCTTGGTCATCACTATCACTTTCAGTATCATTTCTCATAGTGTGTTTATGACTTGACTTACTTATTTTCAAAGAAGATTTGAATGCAGACTCAATAGATGGTAAGACATTGTTATCAAAGTTATTCATCTCAAATGAATCAGTCTACCAACCAAACTATCTAGAGTGAAATTATTGTTTTCTACTACTCTTAATTCTTGTATAAAAGATACTCTAATAGCATATACATGCAATAAGGTTCTTAGGATTTTACTTACCACTGTTTCTTCTTCAAGTATGCCTCCAACTCCTTGGATAGCATTGACTACCTATTTTATTCTGTAGTTGTGCTGAGTGATATTTTCTCCTTCTCTAATTCTTAGGTCATCAAATTTACCTCTTAGGATTTTTGTCTTAGGTCTTAGTACATTAGAATCTCCTCCATGTACTAGCTTCAATTTATCCCACATTATCTTTGCAAAGGTGTAGGTTTTGACATCTTCAAATTCAGCATCAGAGAGTGAGGAAGCAATTTCTATCATCATAGAATTATGCTCATGCTTTTCTCTTAATTTCTCAAGTGTGTGAGGTCCTATAGGAAACATATATTTAGTATCCAAGTATTGAGTAACATCATTTCCAATACCTGATAGGTGGAGTCTTATCCTGCTTTGCCATGATGCAAAGTTGTCATTGTTCAACTTTCTCACATCTCGTTTTCTCATCTTGTGATCTTTTGCTTAGGTCTTGAAACCTTCCTTCTAAGCACACAAGCTCTATTACCAATTGTTAGAATAATTGAGAGAGGGGGGGGGTGAATCAGTGGCCTAAAAAATATTCTAATAAATTAACCCAAAAACTTATTACCACAATCATAAGCCTCTAGTTATCTTTAGTCCTACAAGATGAATGCCTTGAAATAATCTTATCAAATAACTACTGCTCAGAGTTCACTGTTAAACCTTATTCTTACTATCTACCGATTAACAGTCTTTCATTTACCGAAACACAGTAAATTACTTAGTGTATACTGATCAATCCAGATTAGTTATGTGTAATGCAAAACACTAAAGTAATGACTCATAAACACACATTAACACATGGATTTTTAACGTGGAAACCATGTTAAGGGAAAAACCACTTGGGACCGGTAACCCAAAATTTTCACTCTTCTGAAGTGAGCTTGGTGAAGAGCCAACCCTGTTAAAGGTTACAAACACACTGTTAAGTGTGACCTTGTTAGAAGATTTAAATAGAATAGTTTGTCACTTGATATCTGGCATCTTTATGCTATCTTTATGACCAAACCTTGTGTAGTTTGTCATCTGGTATCTGGCATCTCTATGCTATCTTCATGACCAAACCTTTTGATACTCCTTAGGATGTATCTCAATATATAAAGGATTGTTAAGTCCTGCTCGGTTAAGAGACTTTCTAATCCAATGGTTAAATTGAAATAGTAAATGATCTGTTCACATATACAACTATACTTTGTAGATTTTCAGATCTATTGTAAGCTCATAATACCTTTATGATCAATGTATCTTTTCGATACCTTTGCTCCACTTATTTCAGTTCGGTGATGTTGTGCTTCTTTGTTTCTTGGTGTCTGCATAAATATAGCTCTATTCTTTAGCTTGATTGATCAGGACTGTATGAAGTTGTTCTTCACCAGTATACCTTCAACATCCTCTTCTCTATTCACTCCCTTAATTCATAATGAATTATCTTGTCTCTTTATAGACATGATTTCACCATTTCTAAGTCCTTGACTTTCTTGTTCTTGGTGTGATCCATAATTCTAGCCAATCTTGCTTTAAAACTATATATTAGTTTTATCTTGTAGATTTCTCTTAGACAACTGAAATAAAACAGATTTAAATCTCTCTCTTATCTCTAACTTTTAACTTGTCGATGAAAACAATATTAGCAACTAGTTAAGTCCTTCTTTAGCTCTTGCCAGCAAAGTATTTTGTCGTTTCTGAACTTCAATTCTTTTTGGTGTTTAACTCTTTGTTAGCTTTAGTCAACAATTCAGTTCTCCTCAGGCATCTCTGTCGAGGTTGTATGTTAGTTGAGTAACACTGTGATTCTGCTCGTCGGTAATGCTTTCTCGGGTTTCTTGCTCGGGTATCACTGTGACTTTCCTCTCGAGGTTCTCTATCCGTTAAGGTGCACTGACTATTGGTGTTTGTTGTCACTTTGTGCATACTAAACTGTTATGCATTACTGATAGCATAACCTTAATCTTTCTTATTCTATGAAGTCTTTGACACTTTGTATATAACCAATCAGATTATATCAAGTTGACATTAATGACAATACACTACATTAACTGATTTAATGTCTTGCATTAACATTCTGCAGTTTGGTGATCATTAAATTAACATCTTCAAACATTCAATCAGTTATAGTTCATCAATTTCTTGCATTTGCAATGTTCAAATATTTTAAGGTTTATCATATAGATGTTAAGTCAACATGCTTGAATGGAGAGTTGGAAGAAGAAGTTTTCATTGAACAATCATAAGGATTCAGATTAGAAGGGAATCCATATGTTGTGTGAAGATTAAAGAAGGTATTGTAAAGATTGAAGTAGGCACCCATGGCCTGGTATGACAAATTGGATAGATATTTGATTGGACAAGGATTTCAGAAAGGGTCAGAAGATAGTAATTTGTGCTGCAAATTTTTTTCAGATCAAATTTTGATTGTTATGGGTTATCTTGATGACATTATTTTTGTAGGAAAGGATGACTTGTGCAGGAAATTTACAAAGGAGATGTAGAAGTAATTTGAGATGTCCATGATTAGTGAGTTGGATTTCTTTCTGGGGTTGCAGGTAAATCAAAATAGTAAAGGAATTTTCATTTCTTAGTCCAAGTATGTCAAGGAATGGCTGAATAAATTTGGTTTGGAGAGTTCTAAATTGGCATGTAATCCTATTGTTATTAGATGTAAGTTGACTAAGGAAGAGGATTCACTAAAGGTTGATGAAAGTAAGTACAAATCAATGATTGGAGGACTATTGTATCTGACTAGTATTAGACCAGATATTATGTATGCAGTATGTTTGGCAACCAAATTTCAACAAAAACCAAAAGAATCACATGTTATGGCAATAAAGAGGATTTTAAAATATCTAAAGGGAATAGAAGAGTTTGGATTATGGTGTCCAAAAGGTTCATATTTCATGTTGGTAGCTTATATTGATGTAGATTGGGTCGGCTGATTGCATAACCAGAGAAGTACTAGTGGTGGAGCTTATTTTCTTGGCTCCTTGTTGGTTGCTTGGTCAAGCAAGAAACAAGATTATGTAACACTTTTAGCTATAGATTTAGAATACATTGAAACATCCTCATGTTGTACTTAGGTATTATGGATGAAACAAACATTGAAGGATATAGCTATAATTTATGATGAGCCAATTTCAATCATGTGCGATAATACCAGTGTTATAACTATTTCAAAGAATCCAGTGCAACATTCCAGAATGAAACACATATCTATCATGTATCATTTATTGAGAGAGAAGGTGTTGGAAAATGAAGTAAAGCTTGAGTATGTGCCTACAAAGGAGAAGATAGTAGACATATTTATAAAACCCTTGGCAAGGATACTTTTGAGTATCTAAGGGGGAAGCTAGGTGTTCTGCCCCTTCCTAACATTCAATAAATGCACTGGTGTGTGCATTGGTCTTGTGAATTGCATGATTTATCATTTCTAGATCAATGCCATTTATCATTTTTGTCAAAGGGGGAGAAGAACAGTTGGAGAAAAGTGACAACGAACTTTGATGATGATATCTTTTGACAATGAGTTATTATCTTTGTTATTGATGAATGTTGCCATCAATGACAAAGGGGGAGATTTTTATAATGTGAGGTTGATGTTATTCTTGTTGTTTTCATTAATGGTTGTCATTGATGTCAACATATTCGATGTATAAATGTGGTTCATTTATCATTTGGTTATCTTTGGTGTATCGATAGTTGGTGTTGGTGTATCGGTAGAAGTGTTCACTAAAGGATGTTGTCTAAATGTTTATCCTTATACATGTTGGTGTTGGTCACTTTTTATGTACAACATATGGTAGAATATTTTTTTGGGTTCGGTCCTGTCTTGGACGTGTTTGTTGTGCTTCAGTAGATGTATTTAAATTGTAATGTATAGATCCTATTTGTTGGCACCGAAGGTCTTGAAGATTGTGTAGCATGTTGATATGTGTGAAACATTTTGTATTGATCAAGGTGGTCCATGTTTCGTTCCTTACCATCACAGGAATACTTCAGTGCGACCTATTTCAAATCAGTTTAGGCCAACTTGGTTGTTGGCATCAAGCAATATAAGAAGAGCAATGATCTCAGTTTTTTGTGTGATGCTTGATTGCAAGTATATGCGAAGTGAATGTGAATATGACAAAGGAAGATCTGTGCGTTAATGTACATGCGAGTTGATGCAATCGATAGAAGACTAATATATCATTTCTATATTGTAGGGTATTGATGATAGTGACTTAAGTGGTGGATTCACATTTCATTTCTTATATTTTGTTAGTGAGCCTACTTTGGCAATGAGCCTATTTATATTGACATTGAAGCTAATTGTATCGACAATTAGCCTTTCTTTTCTGGGTAGTTAGCCCAACTTGCAATGAGCCAAACAATAACGAGAAAAATGACAGTGAGCCCTTGTAAAAATCACCTTAATAGGTATTCATTTCATGAGAATTAGTTTCTCCATGGTTTTTCCCAGTTTGGGTTTCCACGTAAATTTTGGTGTTCATTGTGTTCATGGTTTTGTGCTTTCATATTTTTATCAATTATATGTTTTTGATTGGCTCAAGTATTACCAGATTAACATAAATGAAGAAAATTGCTTGTTAATAACTAATTCACCCCTCTCTTAGTCATTCAGTCTATTCAACATTATGAACAAATTTTAGTAGGTCTTTATTTTTTATGTTCCAAAATTCTTGGTATAATTTATTAAAAATACCATCAAGTCTTAGAGATTTTCCTTTCTTCTTTTGGAAAATAGTCAACCTAAGTTCTTCCACTGAAACAAGACTTAAAAGAAAATTATCCACTTCCTTGAAATCCAAGAAGGGAATACGCTACAAAATAAAATTTTCTTCTTCAATAATATCAAGAACTTGCTTAAAGAATAAAGAGGATAAGTGATAGGCAACTTCCTTTGAAATATCTTGTAAGGAGGTCAATGAATTTTATGGAGGTAAAGTAAGAGAAACAATAGTGTTTTGACATCACCATTGACATGTTGTGATGATTAAACTGTGGTGTTGTTGTTATTGCCATCAAGATTCAAACCTCATTAGGGTGCTATTGTTTAATGTTTAAATGGGGATGGGGTCCTTCATTTGTGGCCTCATTGATTTATAGCCCCAAGTCAAAGCATTTAACAAAAGAATATAATATTTTGACTTTGATGTTCCTTCATAAAATTTTTAAAGAATGAAGTATTCTCGTCTAATTCTTGAATCCAATCAATCTATTTTTAAAAAATGATCTCATCTTAAGATCCCATTTTGAAAGCTTTTAACACAAAGCGATTCTTCTCTTAAAATATCTTCAGTCATGCCTTCATCTTTGATTTGAAAGGTGATTTTATCTATAAATTATGTTGAAGATAGGCCTTAATTTATTTAAAAAATTTAAAACAAGTCTTTTTACAAATTGGAGCCTCCTAAAAAAAGAGTGCATAGGTGTACCAAAATCAGGCTCCCGTTGAGTCCACCATTCCTCCATTAGCTCAAGCAAATTATAATTTCATAGCCACATGAGTTGAAACTTAAGAGGGGAAAATTTTTTAGAATCAAATTCATTGAAAAGGAATATAAAATTGCTCAAGGATTAGAGCCTTTTCATCCTAGGATCTTTGACAAAGAATTATAATTATTTATAACCTAGAAGTTTGATGCAAGAAACTTGTTCAATCCCTATAAAATAGATTCGCTATCACACCTTCTATTATTCTAGATAAAAACATCATTTTTTGACATCACATCCATCGATTTGAGGAATGAAATATTAGATTTTCGTAAGGTATATGAAGGACCAAGACAATAAATATGTCCACTTTTCTTTGATAGACTAACTATTATATTTTAGTCCCTAGCCAAAATTTAGGATAAAGACAAAGCTAAAGAATCAATTTTTTTTTATATGGCTCCAAAGAAAAACCTTACCCAAATGCTTAGTTGGAGTATAAGCATTATAATAATCTCAAAATCAAAGCAAGAAGCTACTAATGAGATGGAATATCTACTTCCATACCATCAAGAAGGAATTATCTTATGGTGGTTTTAAAATATGCTTGCTCTCCAACAAATCCTTGTGCACCAACACATAACCATTCAACTTCTCCCCAAATCTTAATAGAGTACTTTCCATATCTTTAACTGAAAGCTTTGTTTCTTGCCTAAAATCATTCTTTGGTTTATGAAAAGGAATAAGATCCTGAGAAGCCTTTTGTGGATGGATACTACTCAAACTACTTACATTCCATGAAATTGTTAGAGTAGTCTAGTATAGCTAATAATTAAATCAGTTAATTATTAGTCTATCTACTCTTTGCTTAAGTTATACTTAGGCAACTTTCTATTTCTTAGAGTTTCCCTTTTAGGGTTTCGATATCCTTTATAAGAAATGACCGCTTTGCATTTCACAATCGAGATTGTAATCTTTTCATCATAGTTGAATATATAAATCATTTCTTTCAACATGGTTTTGTAGTCTCTGGCCTTTTGGCCGCCATAGATTCTTCTTCTATCTTCTGTCTTTTGCTACTTCGTGACAGTCTTGCATGCAGGTTTCTTGGGAAGATTTGATGGTTATCAAATCTTACATGGTATCAGAACTCTCCTGTTGTTCGCCGTTCGAGTTTTTTTTGAAGCGTTCAAGGGTTTGAAGATTGCCAGTCTTTTCCTGGCACTTTTCATTAGTTCTGGGGGGTCTCTATTTTTAGAGGCATTTTGGACCAAAACAGACCTCACGATTGAGTTCGGAAGGCCCAAAAACCCCAGGATTGATATAAAATATGTCCATTTTGGACACCGGGGCATCTGGAAAATTTTTTTCGGCCTTCTAGGGCCCAGAGCCCTTAGCTCTGTCGCTGCCCCTGCGGCCGCTCCGCCCGCCTTTGCTCCGGTGGCAGAATTTTTGCAGCCCCCGCGGGCTTTAATGCTATTCGTGTGGTCCTATGGTGGACCTAGGGCTTTGGCCCAGCCCCTGGCGCTCTCCATGCGCCCGGGGGCTCAATTTTTTTAGCCCCTGGGGCTCTTTTGTACCCTTTTTTGGTTTTTTGGGGGTACCTGGGCCTTTTTTGCTCTATCTTGAGCTACGGGGGTCTTTTTCTGACTTCCATATACCGTCGGAAAGCTCTTTCCAAGCATTTTCTGATGATGGGGGTTAGGGTTTTGGGTTCTACCATTTTGATAGCATTTTTTTCTATTGAAGTCTGATATTTTATTTTGCCTTCCGGGAGCCATATCTGGCTCATCCAGACTCCATTTTTGGCAAATGAGATATCGTCGGAAAGCTGGTTCAGTGTGCTATTCAGTGGCAGAGGTATTTTTTCTAGATTCTGCTCCAAGTTTTCTCTCCTCTGAGTTTGGCAGTTTATGCACTCTGGTGGATTGCTTGGTTCTACAGGTCCTGGGATCTCTTCTTCTAATTTCATAGCTCACTCTTCTTTCTGACTTTTGAGCTTGTATGCTCCTTCTGTAGCATTTTTATTCTGTAAACGCACTGAGATAAAGTGCCTACTTCTGTATATCTGGGATCTTGTACACCTTGTTTGGTTGATGTACTCACACTCTGTTATAAAGTGCCATGGGGGGTTATGATGCTTTTGCCGCTTTAGGCGCATCCACCTTTGTCAAGTGAGCATACCTTCCACTACATTAGCCCATGCTGTGTGTCGGTGACACCGCCCTTTATCCTGTGCTTGTCCTTCTGTTGCACTGTTGGTGTTCCTGGTTCTTCTTCTGCAGATGTTTTCTGGCATTGCATTTCAGTGTTCCTGTCACCTCTCCCAGTTCAGCATTATGGGAGGGTTCACCTGTTGGTTCTATTGCTTCCTGGTTCGATTGATCAGCTCTTCAGACATTGTCTTCCCTACCTGGTCATGCACTTCAGTGGGGGTTCCAGCAGTCTCTTCTGACAGAGTTTTTAGTTCATGCTTCGGAGATGCTTCCTGCTCTTTCTTGTTCCTTTCTCTGGGACATTTTTTCCCTAGATTGAAGGCTTAGTTTCCTTCATCTAGTTTTCTTTCTTGTTTTGGGTACCTGATCAGGCCTTGTTGCTGGGACCCATCTTTCCTGCTTTCTGCAGTAGTTTAGCTATTTTGCTTCTCCCTAAGTTACACTTAAGGGGGGGTGTTAGAGTAGTCTAGTATAGCTAATAATTAATCAGTTAATTATTAGTCTATCTACTCTTTGCTTAAGTTATACTTAGGCAACTTTCTATTTCTTAGAGTTTCCCTTTTAGGGTTTCGGTATCCTTTATAAGGAATGACCGCTTTGCATTTCACAATCGAGATTGTAATCTTTTCATCATAGTTGAATATAGAAATAATTTCTTTCAACATGGTTTTGCAGTCTCTAGCCTTTTGGCCGCCATAGATTCTTCTTCTATCTTCTGTCTTTTGCTTCTTCTTGTAACAGCTATGCATGCAGGTGATCTTGGGTGAAGTTGCATTTATCAACTTCTACAGAAATCACTATGTATATTGTGGTAGTTAGAAAATGAGTATCTAATGTTTTAATAACACCAGAATCCAACAATGGTTTCCCAATCTAACCCTTTTTATGCCTTTTTACCTCCCTATATTTATCCCTTTGTCATTCCCTAATTTCTTGATATATGTTTTTCTAAAAACCAAGAATAAAATGTCCTTTCTTTTTACTTTTTTTTCCCCCATTCTCCTCTTGCCCACACAAAGGTTCTAAATGAGCAGTCACTCCATGCAACTCCACTTGACATTATATAATGGGAACAAGTTCAACATTTTTTGGTTGTAGCTCTAGAGCTTCCTGTGGCTTATCATCTTTCCCTGTATTATTAGAAACTGAAAAAACTATATTCTTTGAATTATCCTATTTCTTTGAAGAAGGATTTACAAGGGGGGTTGGGAACTTGATCTAATCCTAGAAAATATTGCATGATTGCCAAATTGTAATTATGATCCAATGTGAACACATCCTCAAAGTGTGGAAGAGAATCAAACTTGTTGGACAAGAATCATCTGGGAGCATCTCTAAACTAGCTTTTGTACTTACATATTATGATTCATCATTTATTTGAAGGATTGATGTGCATAGTTTTGGACAATTTCTCTACAAGTGGCCATATTCATGATAGATATGACATCGAAAGGGTAAAGCACACAAGTAAAACCAATTCATATTGCCTATCTTAAGCTCTATGTATTCAAGAAGATGATGATTTAAATTAATCTCAACACAAATATGAGCATAAGTAACTATCTTTTGTTGAGCATCTAGGGTGATGATCCTAGAGGTTTACTAATGATCACCACTATGGAAGGCAAATCCAAACAAGAATTTTGGATGAGAGCTCATTCATTAGATCAAACCCTACATGCTAGGGTTTGATTAACAATCCCACTTGTTTGGAATACATGGACTTCCTTAAAAAACCACATTTCAGTCTACTATGTGAGAGAGTACCACAAAGAAGTAACCATTTCCCGCAAAAGTTATATGCATGCTACCTTTTGTATTCCAATTCTTTCCCACCCACATCTCCAAAAAAGGCAAGGAGATCTGAATACTCATGAACTTGCATATTAACACATGCTCAACACATCTTTTACAATGGCTTTTGGATTTATCATTAAAATTGGATGTTCATTACTTTTCTCTAGGCATCTCTGTATGCTAACGTTGAGGGTCTAGTAGACATCCACAAGCTTCCACAAAGGCAACTATCTCATAACAACAAAATGATAAAGATAAAAAATTGCATCAAACAAAAAAGAAAGAAAAACAACTGCCAAAACCTAAACCCTACTACCCATATCACAAGAAGAAAAAGAAAAATATAAATTGCAAGAAGCAAGTTGAGGCTCTTAGCTCGACCGTTGTAGCAGTGACAAAAGCCACTTACAAACTTGATTGTTAAAGCCCTTGCTCACCCTCCGTCACTCCTCAACATTAACTATATTTTCAATACAATAAATAAGACTTAATTACTAATCCAACAACTTCATACATTTTTATTAACACACATACTTTACAAACCTTTTCCTTTTATATATATTAATTATATATTGATTTACTAATTTTTTCATTTTCCTTTACATAATTTATAAACTCATGTTTCTAAATTTATTCACCCCTTAAATCACTTTAAATCAGTAACTTATACACTAATTATCACATGTAAAAAATTGAACTAAAATAAACCAAAAACAAAACCCAAAAACTTAATGAAAAAAAAAACAATGTAAATTGTTACTTTTATAGGCCTCACAACAAGTCATCTCCTCACCCATTTTCAAACCATAAGACTTGTCATTTGCTATTTGGACAGATAAACATCGTATACAGGTCAATACTCTACAAAATTGATACATTTTAAGAGGGGAAAATTCCAAATGTCAATCGCCCGCTCCAGATCACAAATGTTTTTTCTTCATTTAAATGTGGAGGTGATGGCTCATTTGTTGCCTCCTAGTGCTTTCAAAAGTTGACGCGACAAACGCACAAAAGTCCTCCATTATAGCTCACCCACAGAGTAGGATCGTAGGAATCTCAATTCCCGCTACGAAGATTTGAATGTAGGATTGTTTCAAAGTTTTTCTCTTACCAGTCTCCTCCATTAGAGGTATTCTCTCACATTCAATAATTATGGGGCTCCACTTGTTTAGTTTTTGTATCCTTTGGAGGGAAGATGGTTTTAAACGAATAATAATACTAACTAAAATTAAGAATATTGGATACCTTGGAAGAATATTTGTTTGTCGGGACGATGGGTAGGTAATCAAAAGCATTCACAAGCAACAGAGAATATAACATTTGATGCTTATGTTTGCAGGCGCATCAATTTCATCACCAGTGAAACTCTCCAGGTGTTCAGCTGTAGTGCTGGAAATCTATGCAATTCTGTTGAGCCCAATTGGCTATTCGTATGATACCCAATAACAGAGCTGAGTGAAAGCAAAAAGGAAAGTGTGGCAAACAAAGGGGGTTTGGGTTCAGCCGCCATGGGCAATGGTTCGGATTTTGAGCTGCCGGATGAGATTCTCACGGTTCTTCCGACAGATCCATATGATCAGCTGGATTTGGCCAGGAAGATTACCTCTATTGCCATTTCGTCCCGGGTGTCCAAGCTGGAGGCTGAGAATAGCAGATTCAGGCTCAAACTCTCCGAGAAGGACCACATCATACGAGACCTCGAGGGTAAAATTAACCAGCTTGATTATGCCCTGCAGGAATCCAATGACCGGTTGTCCCAATCCATCGATCAACAGGTGAGCTGTTTGCCAGAGGACTTTGTCTGTTTAATGCATTTAGAAATGAGCGCTCTTTTCCCAGCGTTCAATATACTCATATTCAAATACTAGACAACCTTTAGTCATAACCCTAATACCCACATATTCACATGTCCACATGTAAGTACTCTGTAACCTTACCTATCACCCACATACACCGTTATCGATAGTCTACAGAGTTTTCAAGCATATCACGGTTTATCCATATTTCACTACTGAAAAATTATTACATAACCATGCTAGAGAACCCCATAATCCCTTTCACATGTTTCCTTATTGCAGTGTATGATTTGAACGAAGGATACCCACTTTACGAATGCGCCACTTTATTATTGCACAAGTTCGTCATCCATTTATACATATTACCCATATTTTAATATTCCACAACCTCACTTATCCATCTTTAGCTACTCTACAATCTCTATAACATGGTGACTTAAAGTGGCTTGGAAGATTGAATTTGACCAGTCTCTTATAATGCCCCTCTTCATCGTGGCACCGCAATCCTTTTGACAAAAAAAGTAAATTACATCAAAATACTACATCAGGGTTATAAGTAATTTGTTTGCATTTTTTTTTAGCTGGTTTGATTGGTTTGCCCTTAATTGTTTCCTTTCAGACTTGACAAGGTTGTTCTTTTTAGCCATATACCCAGAATTCAATACTTTCCCTCATTTAACAATAACACACATGCCCATGTTCTAACCTTAACAATTACCCATATGCCTATAATTTAACATTACTTAACGATTATCCACATGCCTATATTTTAACATTAATGATTACTTATCAATAACCCATATGCCTATTATATGATATTGCAGAATCTCCATTACTTGTTTTCTTTATTGCAGTCTGGAGAATTGAACGTGGCCATTCTTTTTACAAATACATTCCCTTACCCTTTGAAAAAAAATGAGCAGTCGTTAATGATTGCTTTCGGTTGAATTGCATTGAATCGAATTACCTTACCAGTTTTTTTCAAGTTGAATGCACTTGCTCATTTTTGGGGTAAGGGAGTGGGGTTTGATATGTTCCCATAATTTTTAGACATGTCATGAATCTTTCACATCAAGCCAAACATGCGTTGTCACTTGATTGTAATTAACTTGGATTATTCGCTTTTAAATTCCGTACTCTCACTTAATTGCTCTTTTGGAATTTATTCTCATGTCTCTATTAATAGGTAAAGGTAAATGTCATTTTTTAGGTCAGTGCTAAGTGAGATACCAAACCGGTGTATTATTTTCCCTTATGAAAAAGCCCTCAAAGGGATGGGTTTCCATCTACCTTATATAGTATTCAAACTTTGCAGCCCTTGGTTTCGATCTTATGAATAAGTTGAGTTGTAAACTTAAACTAGCCAATCTACCTACACCAGGAGTTCATATGTTAGGTAAAAACTAGTTACATATGTATTGTATAGACTTGGTGTTAATATGGTACGATATCTCTAGAGATTTTACTACCACAATATACCTATTTTTAGGACAAACCACAAATTTATTAGTTAGAATGTGTACTTTACTCTGATTAATTCTTTATCCCAACATTGTTTAGGGATTGGACCCGGGCCATCATGTTTGTAAGCAAATCAACTAATTGGTAGACCACAGTTGAATAGGATATCAGTATCACCTAAATAACAGACCTCTAGGTTTATATCAGCCATGCTTGAAATGTATTATGTTGAAGGGGGAAGGTTCGTGCCATTCCATAGTACTTTACTCTGATTGTTTAATTTTGTACAAGCAACTCTTTATCTCAACATTGTTCTGGGAATGAGCCTAGCTGGATTTGGACCTGGGTCATCATGTTGGTAAGTGAACCAACTAATTGCTAGATCACAGCTCAATGCAATATTGCCTCAGCAATACTTGAGACCTATAGGAGCATATTTAGCCAGGCTTGAAATGCACCATGTTGAAGGGAAAAGGTTCACGCCATTCCATTTGGTGCTAAGGTGTCCTTAAGCAGTTAATTCAGAAACTTCTGTTCTAAATTTCTAATTTGATCACATTGTAGGTTGCTATCTTAAAATGCCTTCTTTTTTAAGATTTATTAGGATTGCTTATATTTTTTATTTAACTAGATTCTGACCTCAGTGCTGGTAGCTTTAGCTTTATGCTGGTTTTGAGCTTCTTAAAGTAATTTTTTAGATATCAAGCATGTGGTTTACAACAATCTTTTAAGACATCAAAACTAGTCATAATACTTTTTTGGAGTGGCCAAGTACTTGCTACTTTTATCACTGAAAATGCACCTTTGCCAGATATATTAAAATTGAAATGAAGTCTAATAATGACATTTTAAATTTTCTTGTTTGATTGCTTAGAGCTGACATTTTGTGCTTGGTAAGTTATCAACTACTCGTACTTGTGCCTTATTAATTAATGGGGAAGGCACTGTCAAGTTTACATACAGTTTGGCGTACAAGCCACTGTTAAAGGGTATACATAAATGTGGGATTTAGACTCCGCTTCATCTGGAGTAGATGACATTATCATCGTACCTTTATAAACAATGGGAGCATTTTGAACTGGGCTCGAAGATTCCTTGCCCAGATATTAATGAATTTTCCGTATGATATAACCAGCTCAGAATTCCTTGTAGAAAGAAAGAATGAAAATCCACAAACAATCAAGAACACAAGAGATATATGCCTTCAAAACTTCCAGGTTTACAATCTTAGAATGGATTAATTAGCTGTACAGTGATGAGGATGTCTATTGGCTGAAAAAGGCACAAAATGCAAAATGTAATTACAGAAATATTTACAAGAGTGAATCTCATCATTCACAATTTGCAGCAGATTGTAATGTCCCCTTTTGGGATGATCCTAAATCTAGCCCTAAAGTCACAAGTTCAATTAAAATAAGAAACGTAATATAGTTAGAATTATATCTTTACCAATAATGTCTTTGTCGAGGTTGATCTTGGTTTAGATCTGGCAATCTCGTTAGACAATATTGGAAATATAATTCATAAGGCCAATTATTTCTATTAGGGTTAGGGATCCAACAACAAATATATGTGCATATATATCAGTAATCATCTTAAGCTATTTCATGCAATAGCTTTTGAACTGTAGGAACTAAGCCATCAATAGTTCCATTTCCCATAATCAACCATAGTAGGGTTTGGAGAGGAAAAACCACAAAGGGTGCCCGGAGATTGTTCAGCCCAATTAGGCCCAAGAGTGTGCAGCATCCAACAAAGACAACTTGCCTCTTGGCCCACAAATGGCAGGACTATCCAACTAAAACAATTCCATCACTTGGGGTGACCTACTTAATTCGAGAGAAACCGAGTTATTGAGGAAGACCATTCAGCACAATTAAGCCCAGGAGCCTGGAGCATCCAAATAAGATAACTCGCCCCTTGGCCCACAAATGGCAGGAATATCCAACTAAAACAATTCCATCACTTGGGGTGGCCTACTCAATTCGAGGGACCCTGGTTATTGAGGAAGACTGTTCAACCCAATTAAGCCCAAGAGTACGGAGCATCTGACTAAGACAACTCGCCCCTTGGCCCACAAATGGCAGGAACATCCAACTAAGACAATTCCATCAGGCCTACTTAATTTGAGGGAACATATCTACTGCCTCTCCCTAACATATTTCCTCTCATTCCTGTATGATTGCTTGTGGGAATAAAGAATTCATAAACTTTTTTATTAATTGAAGAAACATAATAAATTTACAAAGTTTATTAGCATCTTTGTAAAAGCTATATTAACGAATATAGATGCTTAATAACATTATCCCTATTGCATACCAAATACTTGTTATGCACAGATCTGCTGTTTTTCCCTTTATCAATCTGATCTGCTACTTATACTCATTATATGTGCATGAGAATCCTCTCTTCTTCTGATTAATGCGATTTGAGGTATTAGTGAGTGATGAATTGTTGATTAGATGATTAATGAGTGATGATGTAATAAATTCTGGTTTGATACATTGGTGAATGATGATTGAATGAATGCTGATTTGATAGAGAGACACTTGATTGCTGGATTGTTTGTTTTCTTGATCCCAAGATGAAGTGATGATTGATGTGGATTTGATGATTGTTTTCTTGATTTCTTGACGGATTAATTATTGATGGATGAAGGATTTGTTTGGATAAATTCATGAGTGATGATTGATAAGTCCTCCTTCAATGCTTGGAATGAAATTTTCTTTATACTTTATTGGTGAAAGGGTCACCACCTTTCAAAAGAATTGAGTCACCACTTTTTATTGTTGCCTTTGAGAATAATTTGTTATTCCCCAAATTGATCTCCCTTGGATGTCCTCCTCAATGAAACCTTCTCCCATTTATATCTTCCGATGTGGGGGAGAGTCACACTTCATCATCATGTCTGCCCTTTGCATTGGTCACAACCTTACACTATTACCACCCTTTGGAAGAGTCACAACCCTTCATCATTTCTGCCCTTTGAAAGATTCACAACCTTTCATAATTGTCATTTTTTGAAAGAGTCACAACCCATTGTTGTCCTTTGAGAGAGTCATGACCTTTCATAATTATCACTCTTTGAAAGAGTCACAACCGTTATTAACTTTTGCATTTCGAAGGAGTCACTTATTTTTCTTCTCTTTCCTTTTTTCTCTTCCGTTAATTCTTTCTTGATTCACACCTTCCCTTTTCTCTTCATTCCTCCTCCCCTTTCAAATGAACTCTTTGTTAGGACTGTAAAAAAATTGGCTTAATCATGGTCTTAGTCCTTGTTTCGTGTAATGGAACATTTTATTCTTGTTTCAAAGCTTATCTTTCTCTTGTTCTGGCCTTGTTTTTTCATGGAGGTTAGGGTTTATGGTCGTCGCATTTGCCTTAGGGTTTTTGGTCTTCATTGGTCAAATCTGATTTGTCTTGTTTCTATTCGTCCATGTTGTTTACCTCTTGGTTATTTTGGTCTGCAAGTCTTTTGTTTTGTCGCCAGCTCGCAGGTCTTTTTATTCATTGTTCTTAACAGTTGCGAGTTAGTGAGTGGCTTTTTGTGTTAGGTCACATAATCACGAGTTTAAAAAAAATGTTAAGTCTTATACCACGCAAGTTAGCTAGCAGTTAGTTCATGTTGTTGTTGCGTGGTTGCTTGGCTGTCTGATAATAAGGCTTTTGTGCCGCGAGTAAGTGAAAAGCCGCCTCGTGTTTGGTTTATGCAGTAACTAACCAAGGTTTATGTCATGTTGTCGCGGGTTCGCGGGGTTACTGAATGGTTAGTATTTTGAGCCGCGAGTTAGCGATTGTGTTCCACGTGACAGTTGTTTTAAACGGAGGTTATGATCGCTTGGTCGCGGCGGTTTGGGGTTTAAATAGTTTTTAACCGGTGAGTTGGAGATAGGTATTTGGCGGTGATGAAAGATGTTGGTCGTGAGGTCTTAGGTTACGTTGCGATTAATTGTTTCAAGCCGCGAGCCAGCGTCAAAGGGTGTTGGCGGTCATATTTCATGGCATCACGAGCTCAGTGATATGAATGTTGACAGTCGCGAGCTAGAGGCGGAGCCGTTAACGACTAGTTGTTAGCTCGCGGGTATAAGTGAGAGGAGGCTGTTGGAGCTGAGAAACAACGAGATGTTGCTACGGGTCTTGAGCCAACAAGTGATTGAAAGGTGGGACTGTGTGGCGGACAAGTGGCGATAGATGATTGGCTGGATTTATTAAGTGAAATTGACTATCTTGCCGTGTGCACGTGGTCGATGGAGATTGAAGGAATGTAGGGCCGGGTTGCTGAGTGTTGAGGCAATTGGCGGTCATTTTTAATTGAAGGATGACGACCAAGACCAAAGGTGTTGGCTTTTATGCTGTTGTGACTTTGCTAGATTCAAAGTTCTGCTCAGAACAGGTTGGCAGGAGTATAGGAAGAAATGTAAAGAGACACCTATGATGGTTTGTTTGATGAGATGTGCACAAGGATAAAAAAATCTCCTGCAGAGTGAAAATTGGAGAAAACTTGTAATTGGACATATACATCTATGTAAAATGGTCTACAAAGGGATAAAAGGTATTTTCAGAAGTGAAGGTGAAAAATCTTTTTACATCAGGTACAAAGCGGTTGCATCATAAGATTGTAAAATTATTAAAAGTGATTTTACCAGTGATAGGAGATATGTGTTCACAGGAATATTTGAAAAAGAAAAAAATACTGGAGATTATTTTAGTTCCTAAATATCACAAAATGCAAGGAGGAGATAATATTTTCTGTTACAACTAATAAAAGTGCAGATTAACAAGAATTTTGAAGATATTCAGCATACAAGAAAAGAAGACAAGCATGCCAAATATGCAGTTCAAAAGGGGGGAATATTTGTAGTTTTAGATGCATATAACTGAGAATAAATGTTTTCATATAACAGGGCATGATCAAATCAATTAAATGGTGATCAATTGGGCTAAACAAATATTTTGCAGTTGCAAAGGCAGGGGAAAATACAAGTAGAAAATCAGATAATTTTTCAGTTGCTACTGGACAAGTGTACATCAGTGGGATGTGCACAATAGTTTTCAGTTTGGGAGCAAGAGGGTGACTCAACAAAATCAGTTTGAGGTGGAGAGGACATGTGTCTATAGTAGATTTGACTTGAAATTTGTTTTTCTTCTATATATTTCTCTTCTTTTCTCATTTGTGGGGGTTCCAATTTTGATGGTTCCAGTAGCAAGTTTTATTGAGGATGAGCAACATTGTAAAATCATTTCATAGAACAATTTTGATGTATTTAGGTTGAACCTTTTGCAGGTTTTGAGTCTGTAGGTTGTATTGATGTTATATGTTAGAGATAGCAAAGGTTTTTTGTTGAAATATAATTCTGATTTAGATCTCTCCAATGTGCAAATAAGTCAAGTTTTAAATGGAATAAAACAAAGAGTTATTCTCATTTAGTGCCTTGTTGTGAGATATGTGATTTTCTGTTAATGCTTTGATCTAATGGGTCAATTAAATGCTTGATAAGAGTTGCAGATTTGCTGGGATTGTGCAGGGATTTGATAAGTAGACTGGGTTAGGATTGTTGTTAAAGAATATTGTAAGGCAATATTCTTAGATCATATGTTATTGATGAAACTCTGTTATATGATGTTGTATTTCTGATGACTCAAATGCCCAATGGGATGAGGCACTGATCTTAGCTATTGTGGGTTTTACGAGTGTGTTGTCGTTCAGACTCATGTTGTTTCTTGTTGCAACAAAATTGATTAAATCACAAACATTTTTACTGTTTATGTTTGTTGTTGAGTTATTTTATCTCATGCTCCATAGCAATTGAGAATCAATAAGTAATTAGCCATTACTTAGTATTTTCTTGTTATTGTTGAGCCTTATATGAGATTTCTGCTTAAGTAATGCCAGTCACGGGTTTGGTGTGTGTATTCGAGGGCATTAAAGGTCTACCCGCCTTGGTTTTGCAGAACCTAAAGTGTAGAGGGAGTCAATATCCCTGTTAGTTGGTCCAGTCCTCTTAGGAAGTTTAATAATTGGAGTTGGCTTCTCTACAGAATTTGTTGGAGAGTGTACTGGTGGCTTCTTATAGCGTAAAACCATTTTGGGAACCAACACTCTTCTCCTTTTTATATCTTATATCGAGGGAGTCAACTCTTCATTGCATGCCTCTTGACCTTCCATTAAACTTAATTCTTTCTTGATTCACACCTTCCCTTTTCTCTTCATTCCTCCTCCCCTTTCAAATTATCTCTTCTCCTTTTTATATCTTATATTGAGGGAGTCAACTCTTCACTGCATGCCTCTTGACCTTCCATTAAACTTAATTAACTTGTAATTATATTGTATCATATTTTATTATTATTTTTTATTTTTTTTATATTTTAATTTTATTATTATTAAATCCTATTTCAGAAATGGGGAAATGACACAAATTAGGAAGGAATATATACAAACAACCAAGAACACAAGATTCAGGTGAGATATGCTGCCTAAAATGTTCCGTTTACACTCTTCAATAGCATGGATTCAATAGATGTATTGTGATAAGGATATGTGCAAGCCGTACATGGCTTTGCACATGCAAACTAGACAACTAAAAGCTGAAATTTAATTACATTTTATAAGGGCGAAGCTTATAATTTTCTCCCTGCAATGTAATTTATTCCCATTTTCCACAGATGAATCATAACCACCTCATATCTTTCAAGATGAGGTAAGAGAAAATTGAATCTAATAGAATTTGGAGTTCGTACAAACAATGAACAATGATGTTGAAATTTATGGATAAAATGTCAATTTCAAAAATTTGAAAAGTGCGGAGTTGCTGAAGGTGCTAGATTTCCTAGCTTTTGAATAAAATCTATGGTAGGTATTGGAGCAAGAAAAGAAGATGTCAATATCGAAAATGTGAAAAGCATAGTAGCACTCCATTTGCATGGCATTGAGATAATGTAATTTTTAAAATTTTTTTAAATGGAATTCAATTGCTTGGGTTTAATGGAAGAACTTGGCAAGCAGAAAAAGAGATACTTGTATAAATAAAAATTCTTTACCATGCTTCGGATTTGCAAGTTATTCTTGTATTTTTTGAAAAGTTACAGAATTTTCCAGTGTAACACGGGACTTGTCCACCCCCCCGTCTCCGTACCGGGGATGTCCCCGTCCCCGTGACTTGGTGTCCCCATGTTCCCCCACCACTGCCTTCCTGCCACCAAGTCATCGCTGGGAGGTGGGGATAGCCATACGTCCCCGGGACGTCCGAGGGATGTCTAGGCGTCCCTCGACCGTCCCGAGGACGTCTCCAATGATGAGGAGTTTGCCTTGGGGGATGATTAGAGGTCTCCCTTCACTACATTTTGACATGATTTTGTACTTGTTTTGATATCTGAATATCATGCTACTCATTGTAATCATCTCTATGATATTATTGATATAATATAAATCAGAATCTTCTATTTGCCAATAATTTGAATATTTAATAGTAATTGGTAATTCGATATTCAATGTTCAATGTTCAAGTACATTGTATTTTGTATTGGGTATGTTGCAATTTTGTTATGTTCAAGTATTTGGTATAATTAGTTCTTATATTGTTATACATCATTTCGTAACTAGCATTTCAAGTCCTATATGTATAGTATATTACAGCTCCCCCCCGCTGCCGTCCCCCCGCTGTCCCCAAATTGAAGCCCTTTTTTCCCACGTCCTGCTGTCCCGACGTCCCCCAGTACCCGTGCTACACTGGAATTTTCGGTGTCAAAAATTGTATTTCACAAAAAAGCATTACAGTTCTTTGAATTGGTGTGGGAAACATGGCAGGACCTGATTCATTGAGTTATTCACAACTTTTGCTACCATGGTGAAAGTTCTATTATGGAGTTGTTAGGAAGCTTGCTTATGATTTAGACCCAATGTCCGCTGAGGAAAGGGATTACCAACAAGAGATACATGGAGTTCGTTGATGGTCTTCTTGATTTTGATTTTCATAGGAAGATGATTGTGCAGAAGTTGGAGAGATACAATCATTTTTGAGAGATGGCACTGATGATCCTTTCCTGTGGATGTAATCACTAGATCAGGGAGGTCTGTAAGGCATCAGTCAAAAAATTTGCTCATGGCGGAGCTTTCTCAAAAAGGGATGCAGACTCCGCAACAATATATTCACTATTGGTTGTGCGCTAATCAGCTAAGAAGTGTGTGATGCCTTGTGATTACAATGTCAGTGAAGAAGGATTATCAATTTTCTTGCATGCTTGGTTGTGTAGATAAAAAGAAGTTACAAGATGGATTTCATGTGCATAATGTTTACTGATCTCAAGCTGTATTGTTGGGAGAGGAATCATTGTAGAGAGATCACATGGATGTGTGCCCCTTGTTTTTTCAACTGTTGGAACATGCTTCTAGTTTACAAAAGAAGTTAATGTTGAAATTCATTTTGTTGCTATTGTGCAAGGTGATGGACTAAGTTAAAGGTTTAACACACATGAGGAGCTTCTGTGACTGCCAAAGCACACAACAATAAAATAAGAAACCACAGAGGACACCTTTTTTGTTTTGTTGCTTTTCTTTTCATGCTCGCCTTTTTCTCCTTTATTTTGATTCTTTGAACGATGAAATAATAATAATGGATTTGTTAAAGTCACAAGTTCTGAGATTTGTGACATTGTGCCAAGAAAAATGAACTTGGTTCTAGTGTGAAAAACAGATAAAAGCTCTTTGTGTCCTCTGGCTGCTGGTTTACTGTCAGCTTGTAGCATTATGACAGCTTAGAATTTGTCCTGCCTAGTACTAATCTAGGCTGTTGCCATGATTTGTTAATTGCTATAGATGTTTCTTCTATGGTGCAAAAGAGTTTGGGCCTTTCTCAAACCCAACTTACCTATTAAACAAACAGGATCAAAGAAGGAAAAAGCAAGAAACTGCCATCTTCCATCACAAAAATGAGCACTTTTTGAAACTGCAAAACCTTGGAGCTGTTGCTGTAAATAAATGATAATGAAATCAATGGGTACAAACGATCAACAGTTGTAAAATTTACGTGTAGCAGGATACTGCATAGCTGTAGGCAAGTCTTATAAAATTTTTGTCTGCACAGCAGAATCAGCAGATTATGTAGGTAATTTACATGTAATAAATGCAAGGAAGGATTGGTGAAGGAGGTAGAAGATATAGAAATCTTGAACCAGAAACCTACAATTTTAGCAAAACAGTATCGTCTTCCTTTTTTGTTGTGTTCTTAAAAAAATATTGGCTGAATTTTGTGTCAGGAAGATGGAGAATAGAGTGTGAGGACATAAAAGGGAGTTTGGATCAACCAACAAATTTTCAGCAGGAAATGAACCATACTCTGGTGATGAAAGGTCCGCATCATTGGCAGCTTAAAATTCTATAATCAAGAGGGGTTTTTGTAGGAGCACTATTTGAGGAATCTGTGTGGAAAGAAAATGGGAAGATAAAGTTCAGCCTCTTAGACCTCAAGAGAGGAACACAAGGAATGCATTACTGTGAGTTATTGCTGAACGTGGATCTTATACCACTTTATATAACCCACATAGACTTCACCACAGTTGCTACATGAACAGCCAAGAACACAATGAAATATGTCATGAAAACTGTTATGGTATAAATATTTGCAATAGTAAATCTTGTCACTATTGTTATATGCTGAATGTAGACCTCTGAATTCAACACAAACACAACATAGTCTTTACACAATCGCTCAATTCCCAAAGACAAACATGAATTGTTTGTTCTGCAAATTCGATTGAGGCGACCTGTTGCCTCCTAATTAGTTGTGGATGTTGAGTTTTACCCTCAGAACGAGAGCCAACAACCTGACCATTGCTAACATGGAGGATTTTAAGAATGCAAGATGAGAAGAATTGCCATTAATCTCATGAAATCTGCAACTAGTCTATATGAGAAAATGCTCTTAATCTATGAATTGAGAAGCAATTTAAACTATGAATGCAAATTAGACTAATATGGGAATGAATTTCAACTACTCTATGGAAGTAAATTGCAATTAATCTAGGAAAGAAAGTGCTTTTAATCTAGAAATGAAATGCTTGTAATCTATGAAAGGAATTGCTTCTAAGCTAGAATTGAACTTGAAATGGATTTAAGAAGCTTGAAAGCACCAAATTGAGATGTTAGATAAA
>MU227529.1:2122943-2134510 GCA_018584345.1 Thuja plicata | reverse complement strand
TCAGGAATATAGGTATCATTACATTGTTCGGGATAAAAATTGGGATCGTCATCACATTGTCTGGGATAAAAATTGGGATCATCATCACATTGTTCGGGATAAAAATTGGGATCATCATCACATTGTTCGGGATAAAAATTGGGATTGATATACCAAGATTTACTCATGTTGGAAGAAATCGGAGAGACGTGAGAATCCTTTTCCTCCCTTAATCATTGGAGTTGAGATCCTATAATTCGAAGTTGTTTCCACGAATCTTCCATAAGAATCTCATCTTTGGTTTTAGACATTGTAAAATTGTCTTGATGCGCTTGCTTAGAATATTGAAAAGGAGGTATGATGAATCAACCGATTGACTGACAGGTGCTGAAGTGATATCTAAAGTGCTGATTAAGTCCAAGACCAAAGGACAAAGGAGATAATGTCCAGCTGAGAGGGAGATAGCAATGACTCTGATCTTGAGTCAAGGTTAACTAACCTGTTCTCACAACCCAGAATAAGGACAGCACAGACAAAGACTGATAAGATCAAAATAGATAATGGGTCACTTGGACTAGCACAACAAGGTCAGATTTCGAGACAACAATGAGTCAGACTGTCAACAAATTGCAATACAAGATAGACTAGTAACAATGTTGATGAGAACACAGATTTTGTGAAAAGTCGGACAGAACCTTCACAACAGAATAGCAGTTTGGACAACAAGTTAATAGATCGCAGAGTTTTGATAATAGGTGCAGAAACTTGGACAAGATTTTGATAGTTAACACCTAGAAGTGCAGATTTGGAATCCTTGATCGTTTTGATGTTCGATTTGAATGTTTGAGATGTTTGTTTGTTTTGATGCTTCACCCACGCAAGACACATCACGATTGTCTTATGCAATTGTTCGATGGCTGTGACTATAGTCACGTGGTGGGCGTTTCCTTGTAGTTCGACGTCTGCTGAGTTGGTTTCCCCCTGTGCTTGGGTCATGCACGACTGTGCTACTGGTTGGCAGTTTCACTTGGTTCAGTGCCTTAATCAGAGTTTCCGGTGTGTTCGTGTGGGGTCTTTGACCTAGAGAGAAGTCCATGTCCCTGTCCGGTTTGGGGGTCTTGCCCCTTACATGGGGGGTTTGTGAGGTTTATTTGTGTGTGCTGCAGGATTGGTTCTGCGTTTGGAAGTTGGAGTATGGTCCCTGTTTTGGGATATTATTTGAGATTATCCTTTCTGATGTGGAGGTCTGTCTTAATGCTCTTCTTGAATGGAGAGACTCTGTGGGGCTTCTAGGTTTTGCCCTGTTTTGGATTTCTGAGGTTGTGAAGATGTTGCAAAAGCGAACAAATGGAGTCTATCTCCTATTTGATGTTGATGGTGATATGAGATTTTACTCCTTTGTTCATGCTGATAGTAGGGGTTGTTATTTGCTTTTGAAGGTGCTTGTTGCTGGAGTCCCTTGTGTGAGGGATTGGTTGGAACCCTATCCTGATTTGGGCTTTGGAGTTTTTTCTGTTTCTGGTTCTCTCCCCGCTGTGTGGATTTGGGCTTCCCGTTGTCTGGGTGGCTCCTTTCTGTATGGCGCGATCAAAGATGTAATGACTCTTCAACTTTATGGAGAGACGCAAAGACTTCTGGTTTGGAAGGCCTTGTGGTTGGGGCTTTCTTTACCCCATTGCTGTTAGTTGGGGTTGATGAGGTTGAAAGAAGGATTGTTACGGTGTATGGCAGGAGCCTGGGGTTTAGTTCCCTTCCTTTTCTAGGCTTGTGGTGGTTGTGGTTTTGGGAAGAGTTTTCTAGTATTGGGATCCTAGTGAAGTGGAGGCTTGCCTTTTTGGTGTGGTTGGCTATGCCTCAATTGCTGCGTATGGCAAAGATACAGGTTGAGTCCATTCCTATTGCAGTTACTTTTTGTGAAGATTGTTTTAGTGGATTGGCATTTATCTCTCTGGATGCCAGTATGGAGTTTGGTGGTTTTGGTTTGAATAGTGATGGAAGCTACTGACCTTTTTATTTCTGCTTTTGTCTTCACGTTGCGACTGTCCACCTTAATTGGTAAGGATAGTGGTCTTTTGTTCTTTTGTGGCCAGTTGTTTGCTGGAAGTTTTCAAAGGCTCATGCTGGTCTGTGGTTTTTGGTTGAAGTTTGTAGCTGGTTTTGGGGTTTTTATGGGGGCTTGGCACATTCTGTTTGCTTCCTCCTCTTTTATGATCCCTATGGAGGTGGAGGTGTCTTCTACGCAAGTGGAGACATGCTTTGTGATGAGGAGGTTTGTAACTTTATGTGGGCTTTGCCTTTTTGTGGCTGCTTGGGTGTGGGAAGGAATTGTGGTGTTCTCTCCTTCTGGCTAGTCTCTTCCTCTCCTACTTCTATAGAGGTGGGCTCCTTTCATATTGAGGTAGAAAGAAGTTTTGTGGTGGGGAGGTGGTCCTTTAGTCGGGGAGGTGCTACTTTTTTTGCCAACAATGTTTTTGGCGCTTCTTTTCCACCCAATGTGCCCCACTATGTGAGTTGTGGGCAGTGTGTTGTTGGTGGCTTCTTTAGGCACTTGCATTGTTAGGGGCCAATTGTGGCCTATTGTTATCCTAGTAACGCTCTAGTTACTTGTTTGTCAGTGTGCCTCTTGTGGCCTTGATTTGTTTATGCCAACACCTTTGTTGAGGTGTTGTTTTCTTGACAACCTCTGGGCCGTGTATTTGTAAGGGTCAGCCCCCTTGTTTGGTTGCTTATTTAATCAAAAACTATGGGCGGACCCATGTTAAGAATGTTTAAAAACAAAAATAAATTAACACTTGGCAAAAAACTTGACAGTTGGCATTTTCGGTGCCCAATTTCAGAAAGCAAATAAATTAAATAAAGTCACTTGTTGATGCCCTGGCTGACCTAGCATAAGATGATGCAACCATGGGTAAGAGGTGCGTGCATTGGTATAAATAAGTGGTCCCATGAAAGTCATTCAGTCAATCAATTCACTGAATATCATTTCCATTCAAGCAGTTTTAAGCAGACCTTGGAGCAGATCTTAGGGGTATAAATGAGCAGATATTAATGAAGATTATTGCAGATCTAGGAGCAGATATTATTGGCATATTATTATTTTTTGATCGGTAATAGGGTTTTGATTTTTATTGATATAAAAAGATATTACATATTGATTACATTAGGGCTTACCTCTGTCTAATAAGATACAAAACCATCCAAGCTTGATACTTAAAAAAACCCCTTTAAATCGGGTGGCTTCTCCTAAGTCTAACCACTAACAGTCATATATAATGCTAATTTAATTACATACATAAAAGGTAATATCCAACCCGACATTCCTTCTCGGAATTTGGACCTAGCTGTCCTTTGTAGACTGCCTCCCTCCAATGCAAACTTCAGGTCCTGCGTTCGAAGTAGACGTCCTTTGCTGCCCTGCATTGATATTCATTCAAAAAAGAAAGACACCATCGCGTCCATGCATTGACAATCATTCGAAAAACTTTAGTGTTGCATGCTATTTGATCTGCATATGTCCCTTCTCCATTCCACAAAAAACCATTCAAAAAACGGGTCTCTGCTTCCATTCTTCAATGCCAAGGGTTATGTTTCCTCCCCTTCCTGGAGCGTGCCCTTTTTGAGACCGAGGCAGGGAAAACCTGCATTGCCTCCATCACCCGCTGTTCATAGTCCTGCAATGCTTTTTTGAGCTTGTCCCAAGCCGTGGCTATGTTGGCTTTGTAGACACCCTTATCAACTTTCCCTCACCAACGAACGAAAGGCACAAGTTCATAGACCTTTGCATCCTCCTCGTCCTCAAAGCATTCGGTTATATCCGACCCAATTCCTAGAATAGCCCACTCTAGGATGGAATCCAGACCCAACAATAAATCCTCTTGAAAGAGGTTTGAGATCACCCACTTCACCTTCTCAGTTTCTTCTCCAATTTCTAAACCCCATGCTATTATCATTGAAATAACATCAACATTCATCCTCCACTTCATCTTCCTTTCCATAAACTGTTTCCCAAGAACTGCCAACGCCGCATTGATCATCTCCCCATCCTTGTTTCGAACCAGACCATGCATTCTTTCCCAGCTAACAAGTCCTTTAAAGCCCTTCAGTTGCTTAGTAGTATCGACATAAAAAGTTGCTTCCATAATGCTAAGTGTAAAGTCTGCTCGCCACACTCAGAAATTTTCTCTGTGAAAACGGTTTGTTTTTTGACGGCAGCGCCTTCGGCTTTAAAAGCTTAGATAAGGCAACTTGCCTTCCTATGTCATGATGTAGCATTTATTTCGCCTCCGTGCCAACCAATTTGCCGCCACCACCGAATATTAGAAGAATTACACTCCAATAATAAACCACTTTACCGTAGAGAAAAGGAGAGATACTACCTTTGAATGATTATCAACCGCCATCCGAGCATATTAAAGTAAGGAAATCTATCACATTGGCCGAGGACATATTTTTAATTATCATTAATAATCATTGAAGAGTGGGAGCTGAAGTCCTCTAGCCAAATCTCATCAACTCTCTCCAAATTAACTGCCCATTTTGACAGGACATCAGCCTCCTTATGCCATTTCTTCGCACGTGACTATTGCAGAAATGTGTAAAAGACTGTAGTAACTCTTTAATGGCATGAGTAAAATTTTTAAGATGCCATGCCAATGTATCCCTTTTTTGAATTGCCTACACGATGATTTGCGAATCTCCTTCAATGTGGATATTTTGAAATTTTAGCTGTTTAGCTACCTGTAGAGCAAGGATGGCGGCACTGGCTTCAGCAATATTGTTTGTTCCAAATTTTAGCTTTTGAGCAGCAACAGCCAGAGTGTTGCCTTTCCAATCCCTAGCAATGACACTAGCACCCGAGGGTGTTGGGTTTCCCTTCGCAGCCCCATTGAAATTCACCTTTATCCATCCCTGCTCTGGAATTTCCCAGCAGACTTCTTTAGAAGCCCTTGTTCGGTTTGCGATGAAGATCCTGGCAAAATCTGATTTTTGTCCCTGGCCAAGCAGCTTGAATCCATTTGTCTTGTGTAGAGTAGGGGATCTTTGAGTTCAAATGTGTTGTGGCAGCACTCAAAACTTCCTCAATCGAGGAGTTAATCCTTGTCTTAATTCTGTCCAGGGTTCTTTTTTACCTTGGAATATCCTTCTATTGCGCTCCTTCCACAACTCCCAGATCACAATAGAGGGGCAGATCCGCCATACTTTAGAGAGCATTGATCTTGGTTGATCAGTTGGCCAGCTCAAAAACACCTCCTTAATGGAGTTCTGCAGCGGGCCTGACCACCCCAGCTTCCCTAACAGCATCACCCAACATGCATTAGAGAATTCACGTTGATTATTGGCATATTATTACTGTCATGCCCCGCCTGAGTTTAGTGCATTATACTCCAGGTCGCAGTACCTTCAGGAGGGCTGACTAACATTAAGAAATATAATATTAAATTCCTCTATCTAAGTCTGGCAGAGTATGGAAAGGAAAATGTATTATTGTTAATGCTGGTTGACCACAGTCTGAGATATGTATAAAAGCATAGAAATAAATTATTGATCGCCCAAGACAAGGGGTGGCAATCAAGTGATAGAAAACAATAAGGCAGTGAATATATTCAGAAAAGTGGATATAAGTAGAAAAACAGCGATTATGTAAGAAGGAGCAGCTATGTAAGACAAAGAAGACACAGGTTTAAAGGCAATGACTCTTTGCATATATCAGCAATTATCGAAGGAGGGATTATGTTTGATTAATATGCAGCAATTTTATAATAGAAGACAATGATTGTAAAATAAGGGGCTGTAATTATAAACACACAATCAGGGGTTTGATACACTTTAAAAGGCAGTGCTCATAATAACAAGAAAGCGATTAAAATAAAGGGTTGTAACTATTTTAAAGGGGTATAGTGGTGAAGGGTTGTGACTCCCTTAATATCAAGGTATAAAAGGGAAGTCATTTCCCCAAGAACTGCAGAGGGAATACTTAGAGAAAAACATCTGATCTGACATCAGAGGGTCAGAAAAATAAGAAATCAGAATCTGAGTTTGAGTCAGAAGACAGGCAGCCAACTATAATATTTGATAAAAGTGATTAATATGCGATATTGAACAGGAAGAAGATAATCATTGAACAGCAGTATCATCTACAACAGATCAAGTTGTAATAACACCTCCAGTAATCTTGGTATGAAGGAATATTTGTACTTCTTGTACATATTTGAATTGATATGAATGTCAATTTATTTTGCAGAATTTATCTCATAGCATATCTATATGCTTATAATAGACAATTGACAATATTATACACCTACAAATTTACAATAATCAACCATATTAGAGAAGGGAAGTGCAAGGAGGGGATTGGTGAGGCCTAACTAGGTACACCACCTCATGAGATTGGTTAAGGACAGCATGAGGCTAAGGGGGATAAAGATTCCTCTCTTGGGGCTAGGGTCGAGTTAAGGGCACCCTATTGCAATCTTTCCTCCGAGCCTATATGGGTTAGTTATTAAGGTAACTAAGAAAGGGGTCCTCAATCATAAGAAGAGAAAATGATAGTGTGATGAAGGGGAATGGTGTATAGGCTCCGCTAGGTACGCCGCCTCATGAGCATGGTTAAGAGTACATGAGGCCAAGGGGGACAGAGGTTCTGCTCTTGGGCCTAGGGCCAGGGATAATTAGGGCACCTCATCATGTCCTTCATATATCAACCCTCATTATGGTTGAGCACATGAGAATTATGTGCTATAAGCCTACAAGTCTATTTCTCTCTTAACCCTAAAAATGGATGTATTACATGTATTAAGATCATATTATTATCTAATTTGTTGCAGGTTCCAAGACAGGCTTAGCTCATCTTATTCCTAGGTTAGGGTTATATCTCTAACTATATTGTGTTTCTTTTTCATTTGGCTTTTGTGAATTTAGGGCAGATTACAACTACAAGGCACTCCAGGAAAGGGACATTACAACAGCTATATAGGATTTGGATTTTTTCTATTAGCCCATCTAGGGGCCATGTTTTGCCCCCTTTTTGTCTAGGTTTTTCAGATGTGGTTTATATCAAGCCAATGAAGGCCCATTGGAAATCTATCATCACCTCTTCTAATTTCCTGCAGCAAAGGCATGGAAATCTATAGTGAATAAGCTTTGCAAAACACCTGCAAATCGCAAACCACAGCAAATAATTGTCTGTGGACTGCCCAGCAAATGCTATTATATACAGTTTTGCAGTTGGGAGTGATGGAGATAGAGTTTGAGGAAACAAAGCTAAAATCCCTAGTAGGACGGAATCAAATGTTGCAATACGGGGTGGCTTTGTGCAGTCTTTCTATTCGTAACCCCAGACTTATTTTTAGAAACATTGTGAACAAAATTCTATCTTGTTGGATGTTATTGAACTTTGAAATGTTGAATATTTTGTTGAGAGTAGCTTCACTTTATTTTTAATACAAGGTGTCTTTTGTCTTAAGCTTGAATAATTTTGTAATGCATTGATGTTTTTGCTATTTAAACTTGTGGCCTAATTTTATTTATGTGCAAAGATATATGACTTGTTTTAGTGTAGTACTGCACAGTCTAATTGTTTGATTGTTTGCAGAGCAAACTTGCAAATGAGAAGAACACGTTGATGTACACTGTCAAAAAGCTTAATCGAGATGTGGCAAAGGTAAAGGGTCTCTTGGCGATGTCAGAGTGGGGCAATTCATTTCTTATTACCTCTAGCCTTTTTGATGGAATAAATGTTTTTAATCTACGCAATTTCTCATTCAATGAAGCAGTTTGATTTTTTTTGAGGGTAGCACATTTGCTGGCTATTCTCAAAAGATAAAAAAAACTACATTTATGTGTATCCCTAAATGATTTTATGAAATAAACAGCAGAAAAAACACAAAAATAGTTTGTAAAATATTTTTTGAGGCTCCAACATATGCATAAATGCAAAAAATGAAAGCTTCTTGGGTATTTTGATACTAGCGTTAACCTGGCTACCTTTTCTCCCTCTAGTAGGAAGTCTTTCCTAGGTAATTTGCCTTTGCTTGTAGATGCATGTGTATGAACTTAGAATTTCACTTATTTAAAACAAAGTTCATCTTTAACTTTCCATCATTGTCTTATGGTATATCAGATATCTCATCTCTTATGTGAATCAAACAATAGAATTCTGTTTGTATTACTACATGCAACATGTAATCAGTTTATTATGAGCTCAATTATGAAACCTGCTATAATTGTTATGAATTCTAGAATAGAACCCCTAGGTATGGAAAGAGCTTGTCTATGATCAACAAATAGAAATCCAAACTCTGAATGATTATTGAATGTGTTTAATTTAATTTTTATTATTTATCTGTTGTTAAACTGCTAAAAGCAGAAATTTGTGAAAGATCTGATTATTTAGGATCGTATGGAAAACATTATTCGTATTGTCACTGACATACCAATTTAGGCAGTGAATAGGCAATGGGGAGCTTTTTATTCAACAGTATAGGTGGCACTATCAATTTGGGCCCAAAATTCTCCAGAGTATCGCCACTCCACTTGCCAAGTGTCTTTTGAAACCTATGCTTTAAACCATGTATATTCCCTGCTTTACTGTCTAAGGGCCTGTTTATAGCTAATGTTATCACTTTAGCTCTGTTGTTATTTATATGTGGGTTAAAAAGAGTGCATGAAAGTTTTGACGACACCTCCACACATGTTTGCTGCAGCTAGTCTGTTTTGTAAATCAATACCATTAGGTTTACTTTGGAGTAAGTCTTCAATTTTAATTAAACTTCTTCAAACATTCTACCATTTTTGCTTCTATTACGAGCTTTTTTCTTTCCAATATGTTCAAATGTTTAATCCACCATCCGACCAACTTCTTCCAATATTCTTAGGCAGTGTTAGAGGGGAAGAGGGCTTTATTTATATTTCTAATTGTTTGAACACCATTCAGACAAACTTTGTCAAACAAAAGATTAAAATTTAGCTTGTAGAGGTCTGCTTTATTACTACTATGGACATTGCTATCATTTTTGACATCCACTTCGATAATAATAGGGTGGGGATCAGATGAAGTGAAAGGAACTGCCAATATCAACAAACCTTCAAGAATGGAATAAAATATTTTTGAAAGTAGAACCTATCCAGCCTTGAATATAATCTTTTGATATCTTTCTGATCATGATACCATGTATACCATATCCTTTTACTATCCCTTTTGCTTTTCCGAAGGTAGTCTGATAAATTTAGCCTTCTTTTCAATTTGGATTAAAACAAAAGACTTTGATGCCTTTCCAACTTGTCTATTTTAAATTTTATATTAAGCCATATTGAAGTCCTCATGAATCAGGGAACTTTAGAAAGATTTATGGCCAACCAGTACTGTGATTCATTTCTCTCCCTATAATCATTAGAAGCATGCACAGAACATAAATTTTTTTTTTACCTGTTCAACCACCACACAAACTGCTCTGTTATCAATCTGTTCTGATCAGTTACAACTATGCAGTATTACTGTATTACTAAATCTTTGTAATTATAAACATTTCAGTCTCAAACTTACAAGTGAGAATTATACACATGGGGTTTTGTTATACAAAAACACAATTGCAACAAAATAGTAAATATTCTTAAGGAATTCTTGTTAAGCCCTCACATGAACCATCACAGCCCTCAAATGCTATGTTACCAGGTGCCTGTCTTTTGGCCTGGGTACGTGTACCGTTATGGTACAGGTTTGTCCTTGTGTATGTCCAGGGTATTGCCTGGTCAACTGGGTTCCTTGTGGGTCCTTCAGGGCCCTGGGCGTACGCAAGGCCTACCCAGAAGGATTCTGTTGGAAATATTAGGTACTGAGGGGGGGGGGGGGGGAANTGAGGGGGGGGGGGGGTGAATCAGTCCAAACAGGTAATAAACAAATTCAACCATTGATCTAAATAACTGCAGAATTACTTTACAAATCACAAAGCATATAACTGATGCAAACACATAAAAGAAAGTAATATCAAGCATCCACAAACTCATCACACATGACATATATTTTATCGTGGAAACCCATGGTTAGAGGGAGAAAACCACAGTGGGGATGACACCCACAAGCCCACTACTGTAGTTAATGAGTTTGCCCTGTTAGGAGCTACAAATACCCATTCTAAGGGTTCATCCTGTTAGGAGTGATTAGTACACTGTTAGGAATACAATCAGATCAGTTATGATCTACCTTGTTAGAGGATTTCAAACCTCAATAAAGAAGTTGCCCTGTTAAAGGATTTACAAAAGGAACCTGTTAAAGTTCACCCGGTTAAGGGATTTTGCTTGCTGCAACTATTTGGGAACAACAAGATGAGTGATTTGGATGTAGCACTGATTGCTTGTCAGATCGAATTTGTTCTCTGTACCCACAACAACTACAACAAGAACATTTCAATATGGGTAGTTCCCAATATATACACAATTTGCACCAACATCAAACACACCAAAACTGATCTTCAAATACTTTCCTGCGAAAGCACCACGTGCCAAAGTGATAATCTCGATGTATAAAACATTTTATCATGACCGCGTCAGGTCAAGATAAGATCTGCAAGTTATATCTCCAAAGTAGTCAAACACATTTTGACTTCTCCAATGCAACACCTCGAATCTATCTTAAATGATTGCATCGATCACATAAATGTCAAAACATTAAATCCATAACCTCTATTCCACGTCATCATATCATTAGAAATCATCGCACATACTATACCGCTCACTGATCTGTGATTTTCCAACTGTTACTCAAGAACTCTTGAGTTCTACCTGTCTCAATGTCTGTGACAACAAAAACTCTTTCACCAATCAACCAAATGACTTGTCGTTGGAACCACACTGCAATCTAAACATGTTGATGCTGTATCTATGACCACTCCTCATTATTCCACTTCTACCATGATCGCCACCAAAGTGATGTTCTCACTATCTATCGATCTTTTGGACTTAGCCAATTTTTTGCATTACCTTCTTACCGATTGTGTCTTTACTTCACCTATTGTATTTCATGACTGTCCTGACTTAGTTGCCATCAATGACAACCAAATAAGTGACTCCTTATGATTGCACCTCAAAATCCATCAGAATACCAACAATCTCTCCCTTTGGCATTGATAGCAAACATATGCTAACTGATCACAATCTCAATACTAGAAGATCAGAGAAAAAGAATATATACCAACTTATGACACCTTATCGGTATATACCATAGACTTAAAACAGTGCGAAACACGCAATGGATTTCAAAGAATTGGATTGATTTACAGAATGAGCAAGACGCTCATAAATAATACAAGAGTATTTACAAGAATAGCAAGTTTCTAATAAGAAACTGCTAAGAAGATCGAAGAGGATCTGTCTAAAATAGAATATACACTGAATGAGCATTAATACTAAATTTAACATATTTTAATATTCTATTACCCTCCCTTAATGCTCAATCTATTAACTACACCTATAGACCCCTTGAATTTTACAAATTTATCAGGACCAAGGGGCTTGGTGAAGATGTCTGCTGGCTGCTCCGAAGTAGGAACATACAGCAACTGGATGGATCCGTCTTCAACCAGCTGTCGAATATA
>MU227529.1:2093351-2119211 GCA_018584345.1 Thuja plicata | reverse complement strand
GAGAGTTTGAGAAGCATGACGGCCTCCCGATTGCGTTCATCAAACTTATCTTGATCTGCACCAGGTGTCCCACCGGGGGGCGTGCCAGGACGGAGCTCTTTTCCCAAAACAAGCTGGTCAAGACGCCTATATTCAAAAATGGTCAACATACGCTGTTTCCAGATGTTGTAGTTGTGACCATTAAAGCGTTGACTGCCTTCTAACATCAGATTGGTGAGAGAAGCCATTTGCACGTTTCCCAAGAAAAATTCCTCGCTGACCCAGAAAAAACCAAAGACAACCCAGAAAAGCGTGCAAAAAACCCAGAAGGATTCTCCCGTCAGAATTTGGATTCGCGGGCTCGAAAATCGAGACACGAAAATCGAGGTACCCAGAAAAATCCGACAAGTACCCAGTTGAGCTCTCGGAAAACCCAGAAGGAATCTGCAATAAAATCTTGAATCCGACACAGAAACCGAGGATTTAAAAAAAAACCCTAGTCGGCTAACAAAAGTTTTTGAAAAAAATGCAGATTGCAGAGGAAAACAACTATGAAAGAAGTCGTTGTTATCAGATAAGTGATACCAGCACTGGCGTTTCTGACCGTCGTTTGAGGAGAAACGTCGCCTAACAGCAAGAACAGTGATCATACGAGTTGCAGAAAGAGAGCTCGAAATGTGCAGAAGACGTCGCCCAGCAGTAGCAGAAAGAATGATGCACGGGTTGCGGAAAGAGACGTGCGGAATGCAGACGTCGTGTATCTGAAGGTCGCGTGTTCGAACCAGTCGCAGAGGAGAAAGCCTTCGCAACCAGTTTGCAAAACGCCGAAAAACAACCAACAAATGGTCGTTTTGAGAGCTTATAAACTCCCAGAATGAGCCGCGAATAGACCACGAACGACGACAAAAATAGTTGCAGAAAATGGCGTCAATATTGACGTGAAACCCTACACGGGTTTTTTTAAAAACGAATTTCTGCAAAAAAACCTTCCAGAATAATTTCCAAAATTTTGAGCAGATAATTTCTCAATTAAGAAATTATAAGTTTTAAGGCAAAAAATTAATCCGGCTTTGATACCATAAAACAGTGCGAAACACGCAATGGATTTCAAAGAATTGGATTGATTTACAGAATGAGCAAGACGCTCATAAATAATACAAGAGTATTTACAAGAATAGCAAGTTTCTAATAAGAAACTGCTAAGAAGATCGAAGAGGATCTGTCTAAAATAGAATATACACTGAATGAGCATTAATACTAAATTTAACATATTTTAATATTCTATTAAGACTAATATAGACTAATGCTCCCAATACTTCCTATACATATACTCCCCCTTTGACAACAATGCCAAAGGTACAAAAACTGAAATATGTACACTAAAACAAATCTTACTTACATCCTGTCAAAGATCACCTTGAAGTTTATCTTTGTTGAATCCAAGGATGTTTCCCATGCCTTTTGCAAGTATCCCAAAGCAATGATTTGCTCAATCAGACTAGAAGCAAGCTCTTCCATGCTATCTAGAGTGCTCATGTCTGGTAAGGCAAGTATATCTTCTGCCTTCTTCACATTCAGCTGCATGACCTCTGCTGTAGGGGATAAGGAGGATTGAAGTTCCGGTAGGGTGAGCATTCTGTTCTCTTGCTCATGCTGAATCTGCTTTATCCTGTGTGAAATTTTCTTTACCTGACTACTGTAAGTAGTGACTGAGCTTGTCATAGGATCAAGCTGTCTGCTTAGGTTCTCCAACTCCTTCTGAGGTTCCGCTCTGCTTTGTTCCAAATCTTGAACAAAATCAGAATGCCTTGATACTTTGTTAAACAATTGACCTGCCTCAGTCAATGTAGACATAACTTCCTTTATCAAATCTGTCAATTTGTTCTGATCTGCAGCTATCTTCTCCATCAGCTTACATATCATCTTCTTCTCTAAGTTCTCCTCTGCAAGTTTTACAACTGCTATCTGCAAATCTGGGCCTTGATCTAGAATTGCCTTGATAAGAGTATCCATCTAATCAATAGGAGAATCATCTTCATCATATTCTACCTCAGTACTAACTCGGCTAGAATGTCTCTAGCTTGCCTGAAGACTTGTCTTCTTCTTAGATCTCAACTTATCTCTTACAACCTTTTTCTTCAATTGTTCTGAGAATTTTATGAGCTCCTTAGGTTTCAATTTGGATATATCGACCGGTGTGTTAAGTGTTTCTTCTTCTTCTTCAACTTCCTCTTCTTCCTTTTCTGCAACAGGCACTGGTTTTTGTCTCTTCTTTACACTCAACTCTCCAAGACTTAATTTCCTTTTTGTCTCAAGTTCTTCTTCAGTCTTTTACTGAGTATCCTCATGCTGACTATCTATTGCTTTCTCCTCTTCCTTCTCAGAAATCAATTCCTCTGTATGCTCCGTTGGAGATGGTGAGGATGAATCCTCTTTACCTGTAATGTCTACAATTTCAATCTCATCTCCACATGTTTGTGATAGACCGGTATTTCGTACTTCAATGTTTTGCACCAGGTTAGGGACATCAAGAACAACATCCCCAATTAACTGATCTACAAAAAAAGTGTCATCTCCATGCATAGGTTCATTGGATTCTGCACAAACTTTCTCTTCTGGTGCTGCTACCTCCTTTATCTTCAATAGCTTCTTCCATGTCTCAAAAATCTCAATATGGACATTCTGTGTGTCATCAATTAGAAGTCTAGCTGCTTTGCTCTTTATTTTGAATTTATGCTGGTGAGCATCAATCATTATCTTAGCATCTTCAACATATAGTTCAGGTTGCACTTGGATTAGTGCTCTTTCCATAATTTCTCTGTCCAATTGCAATGCAACGCTCCATCTAGCATCAATCAAATGATATAGTTCATCAGTAATGCAAGAATGGATCTCTAAAAGTGTTCTGCAAAATTTGTGAAAATGATATAGAGTTGCATCCTCTAACTTCTTCTTGTGTGTATCGTCTGCCAACTGTAGCTAGTCTGCCATTATCCACAATACCTTTTGCAATATCATCAATAGAAGGGGCCTTCTTTGTCTCACTACTCTTTTTCTGTTCATAGTCATCCTTGTCTGATTCTGTCCTTTCTTCCTCATCCTCTTCAGTTTCCTTATGAACATCCTTCTCTTATGTGGATTTCCTCTTCCTCTTGTAAGTTTTCTTTGCAGTAGGAGTGCTTTGACCTTTTTTCCTTGTAGATTCCACTTTAGACTTAACTTCACTAGCTGCTGATTTTCTCTGTTTGCTCTTCACGTTAGCATAAGTTGAAGGAATGTTAACTAAAGGATCTTTAGCTTCGGTTGTAGCGATGCAAGATGTTCCTGCTTCACTATTGCCAAACTTTTGCTCTAGGTTAGATAACATTCTCCTTGTTTTCCTTTCAGTGACTGATTTCTTCAATTCCTTTTGAATTTTGGCAAATGCTTCATCATAGGTTCCAAATCTCTGTGCTTGTTTGTCTAAGGGTTTTGACAACAATTCATCAGTATGTAGAGTTACTAAATCATCCTCTACTTCATATCCCATAGGAGGAAGCCAATATGTCCTAGGTTCCACTGCTTGCACAATGCATGGATCGGTGTCTACTAGAAAACAAATATCATTCTTGTACTTTTCTACAATGCTAGCTGAAATCCTTTCACGTTTATGCATCTTAGTTTGGAAATCTTTGAAATAACCCCACATGACATTGTTGAAGTTATCACCTAATTCTTTTATTAATCCACTTATCTGAATGACTACCGGTTTGTCTTTTGACCATGTAACATTACCTCTACTGGGGAAGAAATTTTGGACATAGAAAAACATACATACCAGTAGCGCACCATACTTGAATGACTGCCTCTTATCTCTCTTTATCCTTTCCATGTTTGTCGAAAACTAACTTCTAATCATCTCACATAGATCATATACTGAATCATCTTTGATAATCCGATAGGCAGCATGGATAGCACCACCAGGCACATTGTTAGCTTGACTAGACTGGTAAACTCTATAACCTATCACCATGGATGCCAAGCGAACTTCCTTGTCAATATGGTTGATTGTCATAGCTTTGTCGTCTTGTTTGGATTTGGTTAGTTCAAAGACCAAATGAGTTGCCACCGTTCTCAATGTACATTCCAGTCCATGTGCAAGAAACCCTGTAACCCTATGAATCATTGTCTCGGAAATCTTGTGTGGTATGTCCAGCCATATGAACTGATCATGCACTCTGCTTACCTTATAGCAAATCCAATTGGGATGGAATTCAGTGGGAATATCTACTGCATAAGTTAAACTCTTCGTTTGTAGATGTTTATGCTCATTTTTCAACACACCATTGGTGCACATACGCTTGTATTCTTTCTTGATTGCTTCAGATCCTAGTTCTTCGATTCTGCAATGGATATAGGACCGAACATCTTCGATCAACATCACTCCCTGAGGAATAGTGGATAGGGCACTTGGCATATCAATCTCTACCGCTTTGATTGGATGCAGTTTGAATCTGGGTCGAGGCTCCTCAGTGATGTTAACCAGAATTGGAGTATCAACGTTCTTTGCCATTATGATCAATTGCAACAACACACAAATCTAACAACAAACTAAACTGACAATTTGCAATACACCGGTTAGGCCTTCACAAAAACTTGATACGATTTAGCTCAAAATCTCAATCTCAAAAGTAACCGTTGCACACTATAGCTCAAGATAGCTCTCGAATACTTGAATGAAAGTAAAGGTGCAAAATGATGTTATTTTCCCTCTATTTATCATTAGAGAAATAGACTTTGCACACTACAACGGTAGGAACAGTGACACATCACCTGTTAACACGTATCCACTGGTTGGTACTCAACCAACAACAATAACCGATATCAAATAGATATTAACCATGAAATCTCCGTGCGGTCTACACAAAATCACAAATAATCTCAAAAAACAAAATCATAGAAATTTACACCATAATGTGCATATAGATCTTACTGCTCATGAATCTAGGGGATCAGTAATGGATTTGTCTATAAGTACTCCCCCTAAGCAAATAATATGCTTAGTTCACTGTTGGATTCTCCAGACTTCCTAAACTTGTGGAGTTCTCAGTCAACTCAGAAGAATTCAGTTCACCTTTCTTCACCCATGTCTTCTTCATATCACTTCTAACTTCATCAACGTTGGTAATCTGCTTTCCTTTCCTATCCTTTGACCGATCAGGAAATTGGTTAGCCAGATGACCTATCTTATGATAGACAAAATATGCCATGCCGGTTGACTTCCAAGGACCAGCAGTACCTCTCAGAGTTCTCATTCTGCAATTTACAGCTAGGTGTCCATAGTTGCCACATATTGAACATGTAGTATTGAATTGTCTTTCGCTTCTAACAGTATTCACCGGTGTGACAGGTGACCTAGGTGCATACATCCTTGACCTGCAATCTCCAGCTTTGTGTCCATATTTGTTGCATGTAAAACAATAGCCATCAAAGTTACCACCGCTGGATCTACTGCTAGACCTAGATCTACACTCATATGCAGTATGACCATACTTATACAATTATAGCAACAACCATTAAAAGAGTAAGGTTTATTCACCGGTTTGCTCCTAGACACATTTGCACTATGACCAGGCTTTCTACATTTATAATAAGTAGGTTTGTTAGGTTTCTTACCTAATTTGATTGGATCTACCTTCTGATCTTTCTGTGTCTCCTTAGGTTCAGATTTAGAGGACTCACCGTTTTCAAATGTTCTTTCTCCTGTATATCCAAGACCGGTTGTCTCTGGGTCTTCTTTGGCTCTTCAGTTGTTCATCAAGCTTTTGTGAGCTTTCATTGTATTGCTTCAGCTTTTCATTTGCTTCTTTCTCAATTTTCAATTCCTTCTTCATTGTCTCATTCACCTCTCTAAGCCTTTCATTCTCAGCTATTACTTGTAGATTCTCTTAAACAGTATCTTGTGTTTGACTCTGATATAAAGCAAATTCCTGTCTTAGGTTAACAAGCTCTTCATCTTTTTCCTTTAGAACATCATCAACAGTTTTCTTGGCAGCTTCTGCAGACTTCTTTGCATCTTCAACTTTTCCTTTTACTTCAAGGACTTCACACATCCTAACAAACTGACTTTCAAGCTCTCTTTTTAGATTAGCCACATTTTCTTTGGGTCCCTTGTACTTACTCAACAGATCTGCAATTGCCACCTTAAACTCTTCAAATGCACTACCTTCATACAATTGTTCTATGTAGTCTTGGCTTTCACTCAATTGCTCAGTAAGTTCTCGCCTTTTGGCAAGTGACTTCCTCAGCTTTTCCTGCAGTTCAATGATCATCTTGTTTGCATTGTCAAGTTGCATCTCATACCTATAACCCTCCATGATAGTGGATCTTTTCCCCAAGCTATTAGGTTTATCACCAAGAGGACCAACGCTCTGATACCAATTGTTGGAATTATTAGGTACTGAGAGGGGGGGGGGTGTGAATCAGTCCAAACAGGTAATAAACAAATTCAACCATTGATCTAAATAACTGCAGAATTACTTTTCAAATCACAAAGCATATAACTGATGCAAACACATAAAAGAAAGTAATATCAAGCATCCACAAACTCATCGCACATGACACATATTTTATCGCGGAAACCCTTGGTTAGAGGGAGAAAACCATGGTGGGGATGACACCCACAAGCCCACTATGCAGTAAATGAGTTTACCCTGTTAGGAGCTACAAATACCCTTTTTGAGGGTTCACCCTGTTAGGAGTGATTAGTACACTGTTAGGGGTACAATCAGATCAGTTATGATCTACCTTGCTAGAGGATTTCAAACCTCAATAAAGAAGTTACCTTGTTAAAGGATTTACAAAAGGAGCCTGTTAAAGTTCACCTGGTTAAGGGATTTTGCTTGCTGTAACTATTAGGGAACAACAAGGTGAGTGATTTGGATGTAGCATTGATTGCTTGTCAGATCCAATCTATTCTCTGTACTGTGTAACTGCTCTTTGCTCTCTGTCTTTCAGCTTTCTGATCGTGACCTCAAATTGAAATCACAAAACCCTAATCGCATCACCCACAACAACTACAACACGAACATTTCAATATGAGCAGTTCCTAGTATATACACAATTTGCACCGACATCAAACACACCAAAAATGATCTTCAAATACTTTCCCACGAAAGCACCACGTACCAAAGTGATAATCTCGATGTATAAAACGTTTTATCATGACCGCGTTAGGTCAAGATAAGATTTGCAAGTTAGATCTCCAAAGTAGTCAAACACGTTTTGACTTCTCCAATGCAACACCTCGAATCCATCTTAAATGATTGCATTGATCACATAAATGTCAAAACATTAAATCCATAACCTCTATTCCATGTCATCATATCATTAGAAATCATCACACATACTATACCAGTCACCGATCTGTGATTTTCCAACTGTTACTCAAGAACTCTTGAGTTCTACCTGTCTTAATGTTTGTGACAACAAAAACTCTTTCACCGATCAACCAAATGAGATGTTGTTGGAACTACACTGCAATCTAAACATGTTGATGCTGTTTCTGTGAGCACTCCTCATTATTCCACTTCTACCATGATCGCCACCAAAGTGATGTTCTCACTGTCTACTGATCTTTTGGACTTAGCCAATTTTCTGCATTACCTTCTTACCGATTGTGTCTTTACTTCACCTGTTGTATTTCATGACTATACAGACTTAGTTGCCATCAATGACAACCAAATAAGTGACTCCTTATGATTGCACCTCAAAATCCATCAGAATACGAACAGATTCAACTTTCAATTAATGATACTTTCGTCTTCCTCAAACCAAATATCTGAGACTCTGAAGTTAGACTAGAAACACCCAGGCAGTGTAGACACGAATGCAAACACATAAACCAACAAGCCTGGGTAGCATAGTCACTGCACACTCTCTCTACCACCTCTGAGTTAACTCAGCTACATACTGAAATTTATGCAGGTAATATAGTGTTCTGCCACTAAGATCATTCACTAACTCTTATGGTTCCCTCTCTGTTCTACTACAGCCTTATAACAGTCCCAACTGTTCCCTCCGTGGCTAAAAATTTTAACCTATACATCACTTATATGCTTCTCTAATGTGTAATTTGCATTTACAATAGTTACTTATGCTCGTAAAAGGCCAAACAAAAGTTGAAAGGATGCATGGAAGAGGAAAAATGTAGTCTTTGAGTGTCACAGGCCATTTTTTTGCAACAGATCAAAACTGTCACTTTTCAGAACTGGCTGTTGTGTAAACATCCCTTGTCAAAACCAATGGTTACATAAAAAGTGTGAAACACCCTTGTTTTCTGCCCTAAAACATCCATTTTGTTCATCACTGTCCTTACAATTTATAATTTTGTATGTATGCATGCATGTTTTTGTATATATATGTATGTATGTATGTGTGCATGTATGTATGTATATGTGTGTGTGTAGGGGTGAAAGTTAAGCAAGCTACAACCTTCCTTTGGTACTTAGAAGTTAGAAGGGTAAAAAATGCTTTTAAAGTGAGTTGCAACTTTCTTCAACAAATTATATTAGCTGTAGTCACAGATATCAGACCCATATTTCTAAGCATTGAATTGATAAATATGAATATGGGGTAGAGCTTCCATGAAGTATTTATATTCATCAATATGCGAGAGGTTATCCTCAATTAATAAATCTGAATGTCGAGAAGACCTGCCATGATGTATTTATATCCTTTTATTATAGGGATGTGTACCAACACCGTCCTAAAAGTGATTTGGGTTGGTCATGGTCATAACCAACTCAATCAAAAGAATTTATGAGAGCCGAAAAGGTATTTCAAACTATGTTATGGGTGGCTGCAAATTGTATTAATTAATACACTGGGAATGAAGCTGCCCCTGTTGGAAGAAGAGTTTGGTTTTGCACATTCACAATAGTAGACAGATTCATTGGTTAGGGGGTTTCTAATCTCTTGCCTGTAGCATTAAGTACGATGCATGTATGCTATCTGCATCAGATGAAGGCTCCTTGAGAGTTTCTAAGAGAACTTCATATTTGAGTTTATAACATCTCTCTGTCCCAGAAAGTTCATTGCCCGAAGGACAACTGATTAATATTCTTAAATAATAATCAATCCATTCAGTGCCTCTTTCATAGGTTGATTATGTAAAACACAAGATGCACTGTGGTAGGAGGAGAGAAAGGCAACTGCTATGCCCCTTCATTAATATTCTTAACCCTTTATGATCTTATGGAGGAAGAATCTTTAGTAAATCTTAGATTGACTTGTGGTATAAATCTATTGCTGGCCCTTGTGTCATCTTGATGTTGCTTAGGTTCTTTGCAATATTTCACAACAAAACGTGTGTACTTTCAGTAGGAGACAACTTAATTGAGCCTCTTTTTAGGGATTGCAATAGGAAGAGACAACACAGTAAAGCCTCTTTTGGGAGGTTCTAACATTGCATCAAATTTTTGAGCTTGATGGTTATTGAATATGCTGTCTTATTTGGGCCTGCATTGGGAGGGAGCTATCTTGGAAGGCCTGTGCATGATTAGACAACATGGTAATCAAGTGTAGAGTACTATTTGGTTGATGAGTGTTACATACATTTACAAGAAGAAAATGCATGTTGACAATTAATGATGGGCTTTCTAACCTTCGTTTAGGGAGCCTTGTATGTTTTAAAGTAGAAATTGCATCTCATTTGTAAGAAAGAGTTGATACATCTATGAAAGATGTGGATTCCCTGATTTTGGTGTACCGTGTTGACAATCATGTGCTGGAAGGGAAGATGACATGGACATTGACTAGCCCATAAATAAGTTCTGGTGTAACATTTGTTATACTCTTATGGAACACTTATGTAATGTAAGATGCCTTTTCTCGAGAGTTCTTATTATATTCATGGTAGCCCGGGTTTTTGACAACATATTATCTACTTTGCACATTTATCCTTAGACAATCCTTGATGCTGCCAGCCTGCTAAAAATCTGATTGCTTAAGCATATCTAACAATATATGTAGGGTGGCCTTCTATGGGAACATTTCATCCTCTAATGAGTAGCTTGAAAAGTGCAGACTTTTGAAAGTAGGCATCTGTGTTCAAGGTAGAGATGTAAATGGTAAGAGTTGTAAGACCATGAAATGAATTCTTTTGCCAGTATTTCCCAGTAGTAGGATGGAGTCCATGGTTACTTTCTTTTCCAATCGCGCTACAATGTAAGCTGCAGTCTGCTTCCCAAGACTGGGTAATGATTACAGTCTTGAGTCTTCTTATGGAACTTCCTTCAAAGTGAACAAGTATGATTGAAAATGTAAGCTGTAAGACGGATTAGCAGTTGTAACTTGCTGCCCGTGTACCTTTCAGATTTAATACTGTGGGAAATGAAGACAGACCAACACCCTATTCAGCTGCTAAAGATGATGAACATATTTCTACTTTTTTTTTTCTACAGTGGTAGATTGCAATGATTTACTTACCTGAGAACATGCCTTGATTTGTATGGTCAATAGGATGCTCTTTGTGACATTGGGCCCTTTTTGCCATTATTGTTTGTTTTGCAGGTATCAGCTTGTATGCCTTTTCATCCTTTCATCTTTCTTATTGCGAAGTTCAGGCTGACTTTTAGGTTATTTTGTAGGATTACATGTGCATTCTCGGAGAGTATTTTGTAACCCTGATCTTTATGTCATGCTGCAAAGCATGGAAAATTTGGTTGGAAATGCCTTTGTGCATCTGGAACTTTGATTAAATATATCTTCCTTGATTTTTTAATACAATGGTATGTTTTCATCATGTAACATCATTTTTTATAGCAGGTAACTAACGATGACATTTTTTACTCACATAGACTGTTCATAGGCTACTTAGGGCTTGAGGTTGATTCAGTTGCTAATTATTTATGAAGATTTTTACCTTGCTTTCTTTTATAAGAAGAACAACTAGTGTTTGATTTCTTTGGGGAAAACTATATATGTGATCTCAACTATTAGTGTCTTATTTAGCATCCATGTTTTCAAGAAGATGTTTTTAGTCAATGATGTGCATTTTATATTCCCCTTTTTGTGCATTCTTCTGCTTGATCTTTTTAAGTGTTGACTAGTATTATGTTCATCTTTTGCAGTTGGAAGCATTCAAGAAAACACTTATGCAATCACTTCAGGAGGAGGATGAAACACATGTATGTTTGAAGTTTTCTCTGAATATCTGAGTACAGTAATTTAGTGGCAAGCGTTATGTACTATGGGTGATCTGTTTTCTGTCTTCCTATTCAAAGGCTTAGCAGCAGATGGATGCATCTCCAGCTGTAAAATGTTACTTTAAATGTTCTGAGAATTAGAAAATGGAAGGGAAATTGTTTTATTTAATTTTCTTATTGGATTGTGTCTGCAGCAGTCCGAGACAACAGAAAGCACCACAGCTACACGAGCAGCGAAATCATCTTTCAGTTCATCCGTAAGAGGTACCATACGTATTAGATTCTTCGAATGACTTTCAGTCTGACCATTATGAATTGTTTAATTTTCCTATTGATATTGATCTGATAGTGATTGCATGTGTCATGCTGACTTTCTAAGACAAAGGGCATTGTTTAAGCATGGCACTTAGCTGGATTAATTCAATTAAATTGTTTATTCACAATTAATAGATGTTACATGTTGAATTTTTAAAATCTGAAAAGAACAACTTAACACCAGCAAACTAATTTATGATGGCGCAGAAGCAGCTATTAATGGGATTCTATCAAATCAGGTAGGAAGTGAAACAATGGAAACAAGTAGTTCGATTCCAGAAGAGGAGCATCAAGCAGAGTATGATGGTATGTGGATATTTTTAATATATGGTGGCGTGAAGTTTGAGATTATTTGTTTAAAAGTAATTTACTGTTCAAGGTCATCCTCATTCTATTAATAATCATTCTTTGTATGGGCTTGCAGGTTCTAGGCATGGTGAAAAGAAATTTTCTTTTACTCCCTATCTCACGCCACGGCGAACTCCAACAGGAACACCAAATACAAAATCTGCTGCAGGTTCACCAAAATTATCTCCTCTGAGGTCTCCAAGACGACATTCTACTTCTGGGTCTCCCACCAAGCGACAAAGTGAAGGCAGAAATTCATCATCGTTACCACCAATTCACCATGCAACAGCACCAAATTCACCTCCTCACAAAAGATCAATTCCAGGTACATTGAAGTTATCAGATAAATTCATTAGCAAAGCTCTGAACTGTTAGCTTGTAAAATAATACTCACTTGCCACACGGTGATCCTTTCTTACTTGTTCTTCCACAAAATTTAAAAGTATTTTCTATATCTTCTCATGAAAAATTCTTTAATTCAGCACGCACTCCACGAGTTGATGGAAAGGAGTTCTTCCGCCAGGCTAGGTTTGTAAATACGCAATGTGCAACATGCTTAAGTTTTGAATTTTGTTCATTTTGTTAAATAATTCAATTGAATTTCAAAAGATAATTTTGGATTGACACTTTTCTGATGGTTATGATGAAACAATGACTCCTTATTGCTGTTGTTCAGGAACCGGTTATCATTAGAACAATTCAGTGCATTCCTTGCAAATATCAAAGAGCTTAATGCTCATCAGCAAACTAGAGAGGTGTGTATTATATTTGAATTTGGTTAGTGATAGATGTTTAGAAACAGATTTCTTGTATTTATTGGGATCACGTAAACCAAACAAATCAGCTATGAGTAAACTCAAAACAGCAGTCTACCATAGGTGCAATCGACACCCTATCGCAGGAGCACTTAGGGCATCTCATCCTATGATTAGGGCATCTATCATATCTGCAATTTGCACTTCCAAGGTGAAAAGTTGGAAGCGCCTTCTGTTATAAAACTTGTTAGTTTGATATTAAACAATGGAGATGAAGTCTCCTTAAATAGAAAAGTACAAGAAAATGTTTCTAAACGAAATAATTGTTAATTGAATAAGAAAATATAATCTAACTAATAAAACTAAACTCACTAAAGATGACCATTAGAAACATTACATTATTATTTTAATACCCCCCCTTAATGGTCATGGTACTAACTAGTAACTACCCTACAGAAGACAATCTGCAAGTCTTTTGGTCACGGATGCATAGAAGGCTGCCCCCTTCTCATCAGGACACCCTGCTGCTGCCTAGACCTTCCCTGAATCTGCAGAATGTTAATGACCAAGATAACCACAAACCATCCAACTTGATGTTGGAAAACAAAGGTATCACTCCTTGTAGCCAGAGATACCAAGATGAAACTGAAATCACGATTTTGAGGAAAAATCGACAAACCCTTGTACAAACTGTTGCCCTAGCAACTCTAGGTGCAATCCAAAATAGCTGCAAGAAACCATGATTTTTGTGGAAAAGAAAGGTCAAAATCCTCCAATGAAAAACTTTGAGACTAGCAGTTGTGTTTTTTTTTGGAAAAAATTAGAAGACCCAAAAATGATTTTTGAGGATAAAATAAAAAAACCAAACACGATTTTTGAGGAGAAAAATGGATTAAAACCAGACATTGTAACATCAATGAGTAGTTGGCACAAAATCCGAGATACAGATCAGCATACAAAACTTCATTTTTTTTTAGGAATAATGGTAAAACCCTTGTACAAAATGATTTTGAGGCAATAAATTGCGCAAAAACCCACACTAATTTTTTATGGACAAATTATAAAACCCTCCTAGTATTTTTTTAAGGAAAAAATTATGAAAACCCTCATAATTTTTTAAGGGAAAAAATTATGAAAACCCTCAATATGATTTTTGAGGACAATTTTTAAAACCCAACAATTTTTTTTGAAGGGAAACGATTATTAAAACTAGCTCACTATTTTTTAAGGACAAAAATAGAAAACCCAAGAGACCATAATTTTTAGGACAAAATCATGCAAAACCCTTGCACTGCAGAAAACAAGTCACAACTGCGGCAAACAAAACAACCCATCATAGAAACCTTCACACAACACAACACTAGACTTCGCGTGGTAAAATACCCTAGAAAACGGCCGAACTTCATCAAGCGGTAAAACAAGAAAACACTTTGCGCAGAATACAATACACGCAAGTACATGCAACCCACATAACTTTGGGCTTCTTGTGAGGGAGTTAGACCCAGACCCTCTCTAATACCATGCTATAAAACTTGATAGTTTGATATTAAACAATGGAGACGAAGTCTCCTTAAATAGAAAAGTACAAGAGATGTTTCTAAACGAAACAATCATTAACTGAATAAGAAAATAGAAACTTATTAATAAAACTAAATTCACTAAAGATGACCATTATAAACATTACATTATTATGTTAATACCTTCTAAACAATCACTCTAGTCAAATTTGCAGTTTGTGGAACACACTAAAACCAAACAAATCAGCTGGGAATAACTTAGATCAGCAGTCTATTATAGTGCGGATCAACAACACATCACATGAGCAGTTAGGGCATCTCATCCTACAATCTTGCAGCTGTCCAATTTACTTCAATCATCGAAGCAAGGGCATCACACCTGCTGAAATCTGCTGACAAATCCCTCATAGCTAGCAATGCACTCCATACACAGATATGGAAGATTTCAGATCACTGTGATTTATACCATATTAAGTTTTCAGACCACAGTAAGCAGATCTTTTGCTGGAAAAAAATCCTAACTGCAAAGTAGCTTTTTTGAAAATTCCCATTAAAATAGTGGATTTGTCATTTGGAGGAAGGAAGGAAAGGTTTTTTATTTTTTAATGACATCCACGAGACCAAGTGGTCTAAGGGACCAAAAGCCACAACATTAATACATTTTCAGATTTCTTTCTATGTTGGCTCTTCTATTATGAATCTTGACCAAGAAGCTTGCTAACTTCTGAAACTTGTCTCTTCAAAGAGCTTGATTAGACTGTCCATTTTCAAAGTATTTCCAAACTGCTTTTGGATATTTTCATTTTTTGCACACTCTATGATGAAGTGCCACTTGGTTTCAACCATGTCTTTGCTACGAAAGACACAAGTTCTCTCCTACCACTTTTCTTTGGGGGTAGTTCATCCACCCATTTCACACCTAAGGTGATGGGAGCCGGTCCTTAGCCATGCCACTAAAATTTTAGCCTTCCCCTTTATTGCAGCTCTCAAATAGGCTTTTCATCGTGCTTCCACATAATTCTTTGACGTATTGTTCTTTTTTTCTCCCATTCTATTTTGTCCATGTACAGTTCTAAACTTTTGTAACACCATCTTTTTTATTTCAATGTTAGGGTTGTGACATTCATGCCAACTAATGCCCCACTTGTTCATCCACTTGTTGTTTTGTCCCCCCCCAAGGCTTCTGCCTATGATTTGGCTCCTCTTCAACTACCATTTTGTGCCAACACACTGTTGAAAATATGAACAACAAATACTCACAAATCTCAGCCTTCAATATTGTAAAGCCTAACATTTTCCTGTTCTATAAAAGAGACCTAGGACACACCAGTGAAACAAAAATAAAGAGAGCATATTTGAGTGTTGATCTGGCCCAAGTTGTTCATCAAGTTTAACATAACTCTTTCTGAATTTTTCCAGTAGATCATTTGCATCTTTCAATTCTTCTTTTAGCTTTTCTTTCTCTTTCCTTCTGGTCTGTGATTTTCTATGGACCAGGGAAGCAATGGATTGCTGCCAAGACATTGACGAGGCAAGAATAATTTTGGTGAATAAAGGAGGCAACTACCTTCTGGTCTTTAGCCTCCCCAGCCCTGAGTTTGTCCTTCTGGAAACACAGGTAGCTGCTGGGAGTTTTGAACCAACACCCCTTGTATCCCAATTAGCTCTGATTGAGAGGGATCCCCAAGTTATAGGGCACACCCTCAGCCATCCTACCCTCTCCCATGTTTGCAAAACAATCTATTCTCGCTAAATCTCCCAGTACCAAATTCTTTGGTTCTGATTTGGAAGAAATTATTAAAGGCCCTTTTAGACCTCCTGGTGATCTCTGACATCCGAGCAAGGATACAGTCTTGCCTTGAAAAATCATCATATGCTTATACAGTGAGATGATTTGATGAAATGGAATGAAACATGTGAATCTTTCCTAGAGCTTTAAAATTGATCCCTGCTTTCTAGGAACCATTAGGCTGCATGAGCCTCACTGTCAATCTTGATTCCTTTGATTCTTCTTATAGCCCTTATTACTGAGATGTTAAGACTATAGCTTTGGCAGTTCTTATGAAGTGGTATGGAGATATGGAGTCTCTTTGCATGATTCCTTGTAAGCTAGAAAAGATTCTTATTGAGCAATCCTTACCTAAAATAGAACATTGGACTGTAAAGCAATTTCAAATATAGCCAATCCATTCTTTGTAAAGCCAAACTCTGAAATACTAGTCTCTAAGAAATTCCTGTCAACCCAGCAATAAGCTATGCTAATGTGTACCTTGATGACTATAGCTTTGTCCATCATGGATCTTACAAAATGCACAATTTCATGGATAGTCATTATACCTTCCAAAGTTTCATTTCTTTGGATGGCCGTCTTGTTTGTGAAATTTTGATTGGTAGGGTAGTCACATATTCGTTTGCCATAGCTTTTGTAATGATCTTATAAACTGTGTTACAAAAGGCTATGGTCTGGAATCGTTGGAATTTGGAAGAGCTTTAATCATATTCCTTTGGGCTGGAGCAAAAAATCTGTAGCTTGACTTTCAGCACCATTTTGATTTTCTAAACCTGTCAACAATATCAGTTACCTCTGTGTCAATGATATTCCAAAAAGCCTGGTAGAATCTACAAGGAAGCTGTAAGGACCTAGTTTTCTGTCTTTTTACATATTGAAAATCCCTACTCTCTTGAACTCCTCCTTAGAAAAAGGACTCATGGGCATGCTATTTTGTGCAAGTATGACCATACATGGAATGCAAGCAACAAAGATGTCTAGTTTTTGGGAATTTTGTCATCATGATTGTCTGTTGACAGCTAATCTGGAGTTGTGTGCTTGATTCAAGTGATTGACTTGGAGTTGACTGTGTTGGATTTTCTTATAGCATAAGAGAATGGTGGAAAGTTTTTTTAATTTTTTACCCCTTTCATTCACAATTACTTAGATTTTTATTTCCAGAACAATTCTTCTCTGTTTAAATTTCTTCTAACAACATCCGTCCCAAGAGCTTTCCATTACTTATACTACAATTCGACTAGATGCTCAGTTCTTCTTCATCTTGGTCTCTTGAATGAGAATGATGCCAGGTTTCATAAGAGTAATTGGCACATGACCAGCATATGTTATAACTTATAACCATTTATATCCTTAGCATTGCAAGAGATCCACGTCATTTTTTTCTGCTCCTTCCATTGTAGAAGATAGGCAGTAATTTAGTATTGCTTACCTGTGCCACTTAGGCAGTTTTGTTCTTTGAATTTGTACATCTCTGATCTGCCCCTTTCTTCTTTTTAAATTTGGGAGATCGCAATTGTTTGTGTTTAGTTGATTCCTGAAGTTAATCCCTTTCCAGGTTCCTTTTCATTAGGCTTAGAAGAGACATTGAGAGGAGGTTTGACTATCACCTTCTAGGTCAAATAATTGTTGAATTGATGTGATGGTCTCAGCATTGAATCCACTTTGTTTTCCCCTTCCCATAGACCGTTCCATAGCCTCTAGGGTGGTGGAAAGGATGTAGGAGTTGAAACCTGCAAGACAGCTTATGATTCTCTGTGGCAGCCTGTGAAGTAAGGGTGTAACCTTCATCATTAGGGGATGATGGTTTAGGGACAACATAATCTACCCAACCTTGGGTGAGGAGGTGAGAATGGTATTTATGGAGAACATTAAGAGGGGGTGGTAACTTGGGGGGGGGGGCGGGCTTGGGCTTCCAAATCCATTTCACATGGGGAGGCTTTGAGCTAATGTTACTTAGGCAGCATTTGCCAATGTGACCCACTTCATTATATTTATATCAACAAAATGTCAGACCTTTGAGTTCAGGCAAAGAGATGTTGACAATGTACTTGAAAGATCAAGTTTGACATAGATAATAAGGGCATAGGTGGAAAGGTTGAGTGATATTGTCAATTTGAATAAATTTCTCAGTTTGAGAGTTGACCATTTAGAGAATTTCAAGATTCGAGTATTTAGAAGGCTGGTCATAAGTCTCACCCAAATCAGTGTCCGTGGAGGATTTTGAGAGGGATTTAAGTGAGTATCTGAGATCTGAAAGTGGAGAACGTATCTGTTTTGAGAAGTATTGAACCATGACAAGAAAACATACCTCAATAACTGAATGGTGCCCATTTGTCCTTGACCCAACTTTGAAGAGTGAACAACAGTTTGGGAGAACAGGGCCAATTCATTCCCAATTAGGGAATAGCATATATCCAGGGATCAGAGATGTCTGTCAGCAATCAGGTGGAACCCAGAGTTGAAAGATTTTTTCATTTCATTTTTATTTTTATTTTCAATATTAAGGCTGTTATGATTGTTGTGATTTGAGCCAACCCTAGATGATAGGAGGAAAGTACCTCTCAGAAAGGCAGATGCTGCTGTTGTTTGAGCCCAGGGACCTCTTGACACCTATTAATACTTGCTTCTGTCCATGATTGGTCCTAAAATATTCATAGCTCTCATGGCTAAGCAATTTCTCAATCAAGTGATATAGTTTTCCCTTCTGTCTGATAAACACTTGTGCTTCTGCTCTTGCTGATGCTCGTGCTCATGCTGATTTGCCTGCTTGTGCTTCTGTGCCTCAACATTTTCTCCTTGGATATAATTCATACTAATGATCTTATTGCATTATTTTCTCTAACATTAAAATAGGAAGCACCTGTAGCAAGACTCTGAATGTCTGGGGAAATCGCTTTGCCTTACTGCTAGGCCATAGCGTCCAGTATTACTGTTGAATTTCGAATATAACATTAAATCTGTATCCTGGGTTGCTTTTAATTTTCATTGCTGTATATTATTTGACTTTTCAAATTCTTATTTTTTTGGTGAACGGTAAATTTATTTAATTCTGTTTTGTTATTTATCATTTTGATTTTGTTGGACATTGTTAGCATGCTTTTTATAACATACTGTGAAATATTTATGGTTCTAAGCATGGGCATATTCAGTAGATAGCTGGAAATCTAATAGCTGGAAATCTTGTACTTTTCCAATTTGTGGTTTTGGTCATGCTATGAATTTGTTTATAAAGCGTTCCTGAGTCAGAAAAATTAAAAATATTTCTAAAGAATGAGCACTACAGCATCTCTTGGAATCAAGTATATGCATGCCACGCTAGGTTTTTAACTTTTTGTCTATAGACATTGTAGAAGATTGTGCTGTGTATTAACTGATGTTTTTCTTGCCTCTAGGAAACCTTGCGTAAGGCTCATGAAATTTTTGGTGCCGACAATAAAGATTTATATCTGGCGTTCGATGGTTTGCTTAGCCGTCACCTGAATTAATTAAACCGTCAATTTTTTATCTTTCATGTTTGCAATGTTTTGCAATATAAGTAAGTGGCTATTTGTTGCTTTGCTTCGTTGAAAACTTCCCTTGTAAGACTTGTTACTAATTCAATTTATAAAAACATAGCATTTTGGAACACATAAGGTGAGAAAATGTTTGGTTTTCTTTTACTAATGAATATATTTTTTAATTTTTGGCTGCAGTATTTAAATGCACAGGGGATTGGATTTATGTCAGCAACTTTGGCTTGACAACTCTAGTCAAGTTTGAACCATGTGTCTTTCCTTTTGTTGCTTGTTTCTGATGTAGAAGTCACTTGCTAATAAGAATATGGACGCACAGTATTACATGACATCACGTTTTCCTGAATATTGTTGTGTGAAGTCCATGAGGGATATTTTATTATTTGGTGAGAATTGTTTACAGTTGGCTCAAAATAATAGGCGTTGTTTGAGGCTGCAAGTTTTTTTCAGATGACAGTGTATACATGCTAAAATTAGTGCAGATGACTGGACAATGTGTACATGTGAATATTGAATTTTTATCATAAGATTTTACCTATCAAATGAAATTAAATATTCAGTTCTTAATGCATGAACGATTTGATTCCTGATTGTTCCCACACAGTAAATTATACAGGTAATGTGGTGTGTAGCTATATAAAACTTGTCTTTGAAATATCTTATCTTGTAAGTCGGCGCAGATAACCTGTATGATATGCTAGGTTACATTTCATTCCAGCCATCATTTTGCTGGGAAGGTGTGGTTGCCATAAGATTTTCAAGAGCCTCTTCAAAAAGCTTAGAATCAAGGATATTTACAGGCGTGTATCAAGTAGCAATAATCCATATATTCTTCATTGTGCAACAATCTAGAATTCTTTGCTCTCAAATTGAAGATTTTGCAGCCTACCACATGACCCAATTGCAACAAACTGAAATACTGAAACACTTCGAGGGGATGACCTCTAGAATCTTGCAATGAGAATTGATTTTGTTGATATGATGTCATATAGTATGCTGCTACCTCTACTAATATAATCATGTTATGGTGACTCCATAATCCTCATTAGGCCGACTATTCCAATAGTTTTCAAGTTTAAAAATTTTCAAAAGTCAAAGCTGATGTGAGCCACAAGTTGAGCACTCCATAACATGATACCCAATTGACTAAGGGTGTAATGCACCACCCACTTTTCAAACATGAATTGTTTTTGATGTTAACCGTGTCTGGTTTTGCACAAAGAAGTCAATATCGCATGCTTTATTGAGATAATTATACACATTATTCTACTTACCAAATAAAATATGTTACAGGGTATGTATAATGGTGAGATTTGCATACCCATACCAATTTCCACTAGTTTTGAGAAAGGTTTAATACAAAGGGTACAATTTTGTGTGAAGTTGGTTTCATTAAGTCTCCTATCAATCAGCTCTATCTATTTAGATACATTCCCACACATGTGACTAATTCTCATTTGTCTTCACACATTTTACAACACATTTCATATTATAGAATCCACATGTTCAAAGATTTATTCTCTATCTTAAAATTACCATTTTGCTTTCTTTGGTCAATGGTGTAGGATCAATCTTGAGATTGTGGAATTTGCCCTCGAGAAAAAAAAAATCAAAATCAAAATTTGTTGATTCTTATCCGTTTTATTTCTGCTATAAGTCATTCTAGTACATGTACCATGTGATTTATTGCCATGTAGTGGTATTTAAAACTTGCACTATGGGATTGGTCCCCAAAAATGAAAATTGAAATTGGAATTTTGTCTACTTCCACCAATTTTATTCTAGCCATGGACTGGCCAGGTACATTTTTTTTGCAATTTATTGCTATTTATTAATATTTGAAGAAATGAATATGTGTTTATTTAGCCATTGGATTATATTTGAGCTTAGGAAAGTTTCAATTGGAGCGTTAATAGGAATCTAAGTTTACATAATCATTCTAGAGCATTTGTATGACTAAGGATTGTTGTCCTTGATCACTTTCACAACTTTAAAGCTAGTCTTTCTATAGGAGGTTGCCCTATGAAAGCTTGACCCTAGCACTCTAACAAATTCCCTAAGGTATAATTTTAGTATTGCTAGTCCTTAGCAATCAATGCAAGAGATAGAACTAATGGATTAGGAAGTATAAGTGGGCGGTATACCAAATCAGATTTGTGCCCGCAGAAATAGCCTACAGTTATAGAAACGACCCACAACAAATTTGAATTATTGTTATGATCTGAAGGCAAGTTAAACACAACTGTTTTTCAACCTGAAGCTAATGCCCAGTGCCATTAAAGTTATTTCTTCTTCGTCATTCTTTGAGCTGTGTCTTTACCCCCTTCATATTCAAATCTGTAATCGCCATTTAATTGCTCAATTTATCGTTCCTAGTTTTGATTAATCTAATTTTGATTTATGTTGATTGTATACATTTGATTTGTCTAGGCTGGATTAACGGTAGGAAATGTTAGTTCTTTTACACTTTTGGTGAACTTGTCCAAGTTTAGTTTCTTTTACACTTTTAGTAAACCTGTCCATGTATACAACACCTATTGTATGACCTTAGGGCTATACAATCATTGATTTAAGAGATTTTATATCTGATGCGATTTTGACTTATCATTTATATTCAAGTTTTCAAGGGCTTGAAGCCATTTACTTATTATGCCTTGTTCACAGTTTGGATTTACGTAGTAATACACATCCTTTATCTCATCCTAGATTATTCTACTACATGGATTCTTTTCGATATGGCTCCTTTGCTGTATTACATACATTCATCTCAGATTTCAACATCTTTATCTTTCATAGTGCATGGTGTTTCCATCCTTGATACACTCACGACTTTTTATCATTTGGATGCGAATGTGTTTTCTATAGAGGTTTTGTTTTACCATGGCATCTTCTCCCTCATTCATGGAATTGGTTGATGCTTATTCTCTTCTATTAGAGATGCTTATAACATATAAACTCTGTACTCTTATACCTTGTAATAATGGTAGAAATCTATCATGTAAGGATCTATTATATTGGAACTCCACTATGGTGACCATCGATGATATTACAACTCCACCCATGCACGACATTGGTGTGCCCTGTAATGATTCTTCTCATGCCATTTTAGGCCCATGTCCATATATTCACGATTAAATTTCCTCCCATGTCATTTTATCCGTGTCCATATATTCATGAATTAATTTCCTCCTATACATGATTAGTATGGTGCATTATATTTCTACATCTCATATTATATGTATGGATTCTTGTGATGATATTTCATATGGTCCTACCCTATATGATGATAGCTTATGCCTTGTTAGTATATTTCCTTTGGTTACCTTCATTGACACTTTAATTGTCTTAAACTACATTTCACAATGCTATATAAGTCTTGTGTAACTTCTACATGATTATGCATCTTTACATTTGAATAGGTTTTTACTTGCTAATTACGAATAATTAGGTGATGAATATTTTTATATGGTTTAATTTATTTTGTTTGTATTACACATTTTTTTTCGCGAATTTGGCTCATGCTTTCAATGCTTATTTATGTAGACCTAGTTTATGTGAGGACAATATGATTTCTCACAACTTATCTTTTGATCCTAACACATCCTTTATTAACATTGCTTGTACCTCCCTTACACCCTATTTTCACGTGGCCCCTTCACATGATTATAATTTTTGGAGCATAGACAACAATATTATGAAGAGGCCAAGATGTTAATTTATCACCTCTAGTTTTGTTACCAATACACTTAACCTACCTTCTATGCTTTACTCTCCTCAATACAATTGAAGGAGTTTGATATTATTCAACAATTACAAAGTGCTCAAATAAAAATATCTGTGTGAGACTTGGTATATATTACCTCATTATAGAAATATAATGCAACTTGGGTTAGAAATTACTCCACAATTGCTCACACCTACAATTCAATCTATTAGCCTCATGCGATATTATTTGACAATGATGAGATCCCATTTGAAAAGCTTTTTAAAGAAACAATAACTTTACAACGGTAAAAAAAGCAAAAAAACAAACAACACCTTTACATGTGGTGAAGTGTGGTAACCTATTCATTAAACAATGTTTAGTTGACATTGGATTTAGTTTCAATATATGCACAAAAGATTGTTTAAAATAATTATAAAGAGACATGCCAAAGACAACCACCAAAATCTTACTAGTAGAGGCTTTAATAATGTGGCTAGGTCTTACACGAGTACTGTTGTTCTTTATATTGAGTTTGAACCTTGCATGTTAGGCAATTTGTTCAGTGTGATGCTTGGAAAATTGACTTATAACATCCTTCTCAAGTGTCCATGGTTTCATGCTTTGAAAGTTATAACTTATACTTTACATCAATATGTTGAATATTGGCATAAAGGAAAGCTTTGTCACATGCCTATAGACCTACAACCATATAATAAGTACAAATAGGTGGATTCTTCCAATGATCACATAATCATTCGTTGGATACAAAACTTGTAAACTTTGAGCCTCTACTCCATATAGCACTATACTAGATGATGATTGGCTCAATTGGTTTTTATTCCTTGTGGCTAATTCTCTTAACATTCCACCTCTCTTTATATGATTCCATCCATTTATGGAGAAACATGTAAACATACAATGATACAAAATGATGTAAATATGTGTGTGAAAGTGATCTTGGGAGTAAACTTTACAAATCATTCACCTCCTCCTAAGTTGTCATCTAAACAAATTTATAGTCTTGGGTACAATATGTAAACTTGGATAGAAAAGCACATAAATGGGAAATAATAAATGATGATGACATTATATGTTTGTTGAGCCAAAAGGGGCTAGACAACATCAAGGAGTGGGATATCAATTCAAAGAGATGACATACTGATTAGAACGATGAAAATGATATTTGAAATGATAATTACTTGATTTTGAATATTAAAGGAAGGAGATGATTGGGGTCCATATAGCACTATATTGGATGATGATTGGGGTCAATTGGTTTTTATTCCTTGTGGCTAAATCTTATAACATTCCACCTCTCTTTATATGATTCCATCCATTTATGAAAAAACATGGAAAGCATACAATGATACAAAATGAGGCACACGTGTGTGAAAGTGATCTTGGGAGTAAACTTTACAAATCAATCACCTTCTAAGTTGTCATCTAAACAAATTTATAGTCTTGGGTACAATATGTAAACTTGGATACAAAAGCACATGAATAGGAAAGAATAAATGATGATGACATGATTGTTAAGCCAGAAGAGGCTAGACAACATCAAGGAGTGGGATATCAACTTCGAGAGATGACATAATGATTAGAACAATGAAAATGATAGTTGAAAGGATAATGAATTGATATTGAATATTAACAAAAGGAGATGAAGACTCCTTAAATAAGAAAATACAAGATCTTTCCATAATAGAAACAATTGAGAACTAAAGACAAAATAGAAAGTTACTAAACTAACTAAACAATTCAAAGAACATAAAGTTGCTAAAAACTGATTGACTTAAAAGTATGTTGCATGACCATTATATTAAATATTACAATATTACTTTAGTACTCTCCCTTAATGGTCATTTTACTAACTACCCTACAAAAGACTTGACATAATCCGAAGGTTATTTGGCCTTAAATGAATAGAAGGATGACTCCTCTTCAGAATGCTTTGCAAAATGAGCTTGTTGTTGAGACCCTCCCTGGTTAAACTTTTGATCAACCAACCGCTTTATGTAAAACTTAGGGCCCGTTTGGGTACTGGAATACCATATCCTGGATATGGTCAATTCAGGAAGATGCTGCATATTTAGGAAGATGCTTATCCTCAAAATGAAGTCCAGAATATGGTCTGACCCGTTTGGTTCACCCGGAAGATGAATGAGAAGATGCATAAGGAATTTTAATTCTTTATTTTTTAATTTCTTTGAATATGGTGTGTATATATGTGTGTATATGTGTATACATGTGTGTATATACACACATGTATACACATATACACACATACACACACATTTGTGTACATATACACACATACACACGTGTGTTTATACACACATACATGTGTGTATACACACGTGTGTATATACACATACAAGTGTGTATCGATGTATACACATATACACACATTTGTATATATATGCACACACACGTGTGTATGCACATATACACACATTTATGTATATATATAGACATATACACATGTGTGTATATATACACACATACATGTGTGTATATATACACACCGTACATATATACACATACAAGTGTGTATCCATGTATACACATATACACACATGTGTATATATATACACACGTGTGTATATACACACATATACACACACCATACGTGTGTATATATATAGACATATGCACACATGTGTATATACACACATATACACCACCATACATGTGTGTATATATACACACATACATGTATGTATATATACACATGTGTATATACACACATACAT
>MU227529.1:2078450-2090722 GCA_018584345.1 Thuja plicata | reverse complement strand
TTAGCTTGTTTTTAAACTAAAATCCTTCATGCTAGGTCGTATATGTCACTGATTGTAGCATAATCTGAGGGCTATTATGTTACTAATCACACTCTTCTTAGTTAGAAGGCAATAGGTTGATATTAGTGGTTTTACATGCTTATTTAACCATTTTGAACTAATGCAATGACTTATTGGTGTTGTGTTTCTCTCATCAGGGAAATCCCGGATACGCCATCGCACCGCAGAAAACTCGGCTCGCATCCGGGATTTTTCAGATCATTTTTGGTTTAGGCTCGCATCTGGTCAGCATGGGATCACATTTGGTAAGGAAGCTCGCATACAATATGCTAGCTCGCATTCAATACTATTTTAAGCTCGCATCTGGTTAAAAAGCTTGTGCATTTCGTTTGCCTAATCCTAACATTTTGACAAGTTGTGATTTTGGTATTTTTGCAGCTTAACAAGTGTTTGCAGGTTGTTTTTGGAGGTTTTTTTGTGGGAGTTGAACTAAACGCATACTAACTCGGTTTTACAGGTTGCCAACCTCCCATCTTGACCTCTATTTACTTGCTTTCAAAACTTAAAGTACATATTTCAATTTATCACTAAACTGACTAGAGGATTATGCTCTTTTCCTTTTAAAGACAATCAGAAACTCTTATATCAGTTTATGGATTGAACGAAATTTGGGGTAAATGAACAAGCAAACACATCGTCTAATTCAATTTGGGACAGTAAATGAACAACACAAATCGCTAAATATGTGAGATTAAAGAACAAGTTCAATCGTTTAATTCTTTTGGGATACTAATTGAATAATCAAACTCACTAAATTTTGTGGTTAATTGAACAAGGCAAACTTTCCTTTTCAAGCATCCTGTTTTCTTTAAAATAGGAACAACTAAATCGAGCTCAACATAGCTTGAAGGAATGAACTTTGCTTTACGTGTTTTGGGAGAAAATGGTTTAGATTAGGAGAGTATGCTCTTCTTCTTCGGGAGAATCAGAAATCCAGACATCCAAAGCTTGCCAATCCTAGTTACATACATTTAAACAGTAGAGGGCCTGTCAGTTGAGGAAAAAATCTCCTGGGAATGACCCAAGTGAGGACAGGTTTTACGCTGACCCTTCCAACTCACTATAAATAGTTACTTCCTTGTAGGTTAAAGCCTCAGAAGATGGAACTGATTTTGTTCTTAGAATTACGACATCATTCCTTGAACATATCTGGGTATATGTAGAGCGGAGCCGCTTGAATCTTGCATGCGAGACTACATATATTCAGGTGCTCATAGGGCTATATGCCTGAATTTTTCCTTGTGCAATTCTACGGGGGACAATTTTTAACGGATTGCCCAATAATCTACAACAACTTCAACTGAAAGAATTCCTGATTCATCCTCGAAAGGGTGATAATCTTGGTGCAAGGAAAAAAGTAATTGCCCCAAGACACTCGTCATATTGTGCCCTCACTTGCGTTTGGAGTCGGCTAATACAACATCATGACTGAAGCCATTGCGTGCTTGGTGATGGATGTATTCTGATTAGCATTTGAGTGTGTACCTGAGTCAACGAGCAAAGATTTTCATCCTCCACCTAGAAAATAGGAAAAGATGAGTGTTTGTTTCACCCTCTTAACAATGCAAAACTGTTTGACGTGTTCAAAAGATCATTAAAAAGATAAGCTCCTCAAAACAATCAACAAATTTCAAACCCTGGAGTACAAGTGTTTTTCACACATTACGACACCTCTTGATGAAATCTGGAAACAAGCACCTTCACGCACTTCAAAAATGAACTTTTTAGAACTGACCAAAACTGACAAAGACATCATAAGATCACATCCTATATTTCCCAAGCCGCATGTAGTGTTTAGGATCGCATTTGGTATTTAGGATTGCATTTAGTCAGCAAGAAGTCGCATCCAGATTCTAGGACCGCATCTGGTTCCATCAGTGGCTCGCAACTGGGAGCTCGCATTCAGGATAGTGGGCATTTGTAGGAGTTTTTCTTAGGAAGTCTTAGTTAATTAGGATACCCTTTTTGCTCTTTAGCTAGTTCCTGTTGTCTCTTCTGGTCTCCTTGTTGTAAATTTCAAAACACTTTCGAAACGTCCACCTTGCATGCTAAGTCAGTCTTTCTCGATCGGTTCAATATGTGTGGTCTACCCACTTTCTACCAGCAACTTGGTTCCCATCTCACTATCAGGGCATTCTAACCCTCTGACGCTGGAATCATTTACATCCACCAACAACAAACAGTTACTTTTACCTAGACACGCCCACTTGAACGATCTGAAATCCTTACTTGCACTATTGGAAAACATTAAACAAAGTTGAGAAACAAAATTCATGGTTAACACAAGACGCAACCAGTACACAACTAAATGATTGAAAGTGCCTCCTAAAACACCACACTTTCAAGGAGAAACATCTCGCAGTTCCCTTCTCGATCTAGATTCCCCTCAAATGGATAGCAACACTAACGAATGGAGTAAGGCTTTTGAGGGTTATAATGATGGCAAACACGCACAATCCAAAGGCACAAAAGAAGAAGAAAGACCCAAGTTTGAACATAATATGTTTGGATCAGACAGTGAAGAGGAGATCCCTGAAGACGAATACGAAAAATTCAAACAAAGTAAACTTATCCACAAGCTATTGGAACAGATAATTGGTGACGATAAAGAAAAATACTTCCTCCATTTAGCATCCTCAAGTGTCAAGTTACCCAAGGATTATGTCAAGTTACCCAAGGATTATAATGTAAAAAATCTCAAAGAAAAGGAGGTACCAAACCTGATATCTATTCTCACCAAACAGCTTAATCTAATGCAAACGGAGCTCACCAACCTCAAACAAGAGAAGGAGAAACCTAAAACAAAATATTCTTTGGACGCCATTTATCCATTTCCTTTTGACAAAATAATCACTATGGTCCTGTTTCCTCCCAACATGGCAAGGCCAAAGTATGACAAGTACACAGGAGAAACTGACCCCCATGACCATGTAAGGGAATTCTGTGCCCTAAGCATCGAGTACATGCACGAACCCCCATACCTCATGCGACTGTTTCCAGGAAGTCTAGGAGGTAATGCCATGCAATGGTTCTCAAAACTAAACCCTAAGGTCAAGAAATTTGAGGAGTTAATCCAAAGGTTCATTCAACATTACTCCTACAACATCCAACATGACGTAACTATGATGGACCTATGTAACGCCAAACAACGATCTATAGAATCATTCACACACTTCCTAGAAAGATGGAGGAAGATTTTTGCACGATATTCAAGGGTCATTCTTGAAACGGAGAAGATGGAAATCTTCGTTAATAATCTAGTGCCTGAATTGAGCGCCTATGCTCTACAAATGAAAGACTCTCCTAGCTTCGATAGAATGATTAAAAATGCCCTCCGTATTGAGGAAGTCATGGTTAAGAGGGGAAATCCCCCTTCAAAATGAAAACAAAAGCAACAACTCCAACTCCAAGCCTAAATGGTCGAAACAAAACATGAATGTTGTTAATGACAGAGTGGTTGACGCTTCTATCATTAATCCTAAACCTGATGCATTCAATTTAACCCATGGCATGCAAGCAAGCAAAGAGGCTAAGGTAACACCTCCCGTTCCCAAAGCGAACAATGATAACAACAAGGAACGAACATGGACTTCAAAACCCCAAAGAACATTCACTCCTTTGGGGGAGACTCTTGAGACCATTTTGAAAACATTGGTGGATAACAAAGTTCTTACAATTCCCTATTCTAAACCATGGGAACCAATGGTCAAACTCAGGTGGTGGGATGATAACTCCTATTGTGTCTTCCAAAAAACCAAGGGACACAAGACTAATAATTGTCTCAAACTTAAGCATGTCATGCAAGACCTCATCGAAGGAGGTAAGATCAAAGTAGATGGACGTACTACCAATGAGGATCATACGACATTCAACAAACCCTTTCCTAATTATAATCAAGGAGAAACATCTAAAGGGAAGGGTAATGAGGTAAACTACACCTATTCCAAAAGTGACAATGTGATTAATATGCTTAACATTAAAACTGAATCCATCAATGTGATCACGATTAAAGGTGCCTCATCCCACTCAAATGCTGTAACACGGAGCCAAGCACAGGTTACAAACAAAGGACCTACAAAAATGACATCAATGTCAACATCCAAGGTTCCTATTGTAACTATTCCTAAACCAGTAGCAAGACACATGGTCACTTTCCCCAGAGAAAAATATGACTTGGTAGACCAATTGCAATGAACCTCTGCCAAAATTTCCATCTTCGAGTTGCTCAAGATATCCACGGCACATAGAGAGATCTTTGAACAAGCTCTACACGCTGCTAATGTTCCAAAAGATATCGATATAGACAAATTTCAAGCGATGGTCAATCACATCTCAGCGCCACACTACCTCTCATTTTATGAAGAGGATGACAAGTCATTGACCCATCCACACAATCAACCCCTCCATATCGAAGTCCTTATTCATAAATCCTGTGTTAGACGTGTATTGATAGATGGAGGTGCATGATTGAATATCTATACATTGGATCTAATCAGGAGACTAGGTCTCTTAGAACAAACAATTGACACTAGAAACAAGATAACCATCAAAGCTTATGATGAGGAAGAAAGATCCTCCAAAGGTCTTATTTCTCTACCTATTAGAGTCAGACCAATTGAGAGGAATGTCATATGTCAAGTTCTGGATTTACCATTGGTCTACAATATTCTACTAGGGAGACTGTGGATTCATGAAATGCAAGCTGTACCATCCATTTACCACTAACGCATAAAATTCCCACATAATGGGGTGGAAGTGACGATTCCTGCAAATGCTAACTACACTTGCAACAATATCAAAGCAGGTAGCATGATCCCACACAACAAAGAAGCTATGGATGCAGTTGCTCCTGAAACTACCAAGGACATGGTTATGAAGAGTTTTAGCAAAACCTTGAAACTTGAAGAAACAGGTATGGGAGAGTACAAGCTGGACTTGACCCCTTCATTAACAGAACTTTTGGTGTCACCGAGATCCTATGGAAAACCTTCATCGACAATCACACCCCTTGCATTTAAAGAGATAGAAGTACACAAGGCAACTGGCATGATAAATGCATCCACATCTTCTTTAGATAACACATAAGAACAGATAGTCTTGGACTGGCTTTACAAGGGAGAACTAGTGGAATCTAAGGTCAAACATGTGAAGATATCCCCCGAACAGTATGGAAAGGGATATGATCTCCTCACACAAATGGGATAGAAAGGAAAAGGACCTCTACATGACACAGGATGAGAGATCATTGAACCTATACCCATGGAGTTCCGCAACACCAAAGATAAAATAGGATTGGGTTTTAAAACTAAAACTGATAAACCCGCTCCAATAGAGAGTCCACACTCAGATAAAGGGAGTGATGAAACAGATGAACTAGAGCAATGGTCCTATGAAAGATTGCTACATGTTGGTGCACAAGACCCCAACTACCAAGAATAACGTTACGTACCTAGCTTTGAGGTACCATAGGATCTTCATGCTCCTTTACTAGCACAACCTCCCATTCAAGAGGTAGGAGACACCATAGCAAAAATCACTCAAGAGATACCTCGGCCACAAAATCTACATCCTAACTGGGGGCAATTGGTCACAATTTCACATGTCCTCTATCTACCCCACTTTGATCTACAAGCAGCTAACCGAGTCCATCAGATAAACATTGCTGAATATTTAAACAGATCTGATGAAGATGTCACAGATTCTCATGACTATGAATGGGATCGGCTATCTATCACCTCTAAAGATATTGGGATAGATACAATTCACATGTTTGCAACTCCCTTAGCTCCTAGTAAATGATCTGACACTCCTCTCAATGATACTGATCCTCCTGAAGCAGAAGAAGAGTTCATTCCACTGATCATTGATGGAGACACTGGTGAATACATAAGTCTAGAAGAATTTCATAGGCTACAAGCAAGAAGCCTTCTTTTACGGAGAGATGATGATGAGACCTCTACTGACGAGTCACTAGAGTTTGGTCCACATATGACTAACAATGACCTTTTTAATAATGATCTCACTCTTATTGGTCTAAATATAGAAGAAATTAACTTAACAGACCATGTCATGTCGGTTAATGGTCTTGATGCTAACATGATGTTGTCCTTCCCAGAATCGGACTCCCTAACATTGGTACATCTCGACCTAATTGATTGGACTGAAACACATCCTACTCCTATCCTAGACTTTTCCAATGACCACTCCCTAGCTTTTTACCTCAATGCTTGTGAACCTTACCCTTCTTCCACCAATGCAAGGAGCGAGAACATGTCTTAGGAGGATATCAGGTTTCTTAGTCAAAAACTAAAAAATAAAAAGAAAAAGTGGACTGATGGTGAAAACCACTCTGTGGCAGTATCAGATCCCAATATAGTAAAGAAAAAAGATGTATCCAATGGTGAAAACCTCTTCGAGGTGCCAAAGGATGAGACTCTTGATATCCTCCTTGAACACTTTTAGGAAAGATCTTCGGTATTGATTAAACCAACACAGCCAGTAAACTTGGGAACTATTGAAAATCCTCAAATAGTTCATCTGACACAATCTTTATCAGAAGAAGAGAAGGTACAGTTCACAGAGTTCCTGAAGGAGAAGAAGATCAAATTTGCATGGTCTTACACTGATATGCCAGGGCTAGATCCTAATCTCATCATGCACCACTTATCTATAGCTCCTGGGATCAAGCCAGTGAAACAAAAACTTAGAAAAATGCATCCTCATGTTGCATTATTGGTGAAAGCAGAATTAGAAAAGTTATTGAAGGCTGGATTTATTCGAGTCATTTCCTATGTAGTGTGGATCTCCAATGTGGTCCCCATTTTTAAATCTGATAAATCTATCAGGTTCTGTACGGACTTTAGAGACCTAAACAAAGCATGTCTGAAAGATGACTTTCCTCTACCAAACATTGACATGATCATAGATCTTACAACAGGCTTTCGGATGTATTCATTAATGGATGGATTTTTGGGCTATAATCAAATCAAGATCGCCCCAGAGGATCAAGAGAAAACTGCATTCACATGTGCATGGGGCACCTTTTGCTAGAATGTTATGCCTTTCATGCTAAAAAATGCCGATGCAACATATCAAAGAGCTATGACCACAATATTCCATGACATGATGCACAAAAACATTGAAGACTATGTCGATGACACATTGGACAAATCTAAAGAAAGAGGTACTCACATTACTGACCTAAGAAAGATATTGGATTGAATGGAACAGTTCCAGCTCTGGCTCAATCTAAATAAATGTGCCTTTGGGGTCCAATCAAGGAAGCTCCTAGGATTCATAGTATCTGCAAAGGGAATCAAGGTAGATCCTGCAAAGGTAAAGGCTATTCTAGAGATGGCTCCTCCACGTAACATCAGTCAAATGAGGATGCTACAAGGGAGACTTTAGTCTATCAGGAGATTCATGTCCCAACTTGCAGATAGGGCACAACCCTTTACTAAGTTACTACATAAAGGGGTTACCTTCAAATGGGATGAACACTGTGAAGCAAATTTTAGAGAATTTAAAGGGTACCTAGCTGCTCCGCCTATTCTTATGGCACCTATTCACGTAAAACCCTTACTCCTATACATTTTAGCTACAGCTACATCCCTAGGAGTATTACTGGCACAAGAAGATGAAACAAAGAAAGAACGAGCTATCTACTACATTACTAGAACACTAGTCACTTATGAGCTCAATTATAGCATTATTGAAAAAGCATGCTTAGCAGTCATCTTCGCATCACAAAAATTGAGACACTACATGCTCTCTCATACAATGAAGCTCATTGCTAAGATCAATCCTTTAAAGTATCTTTTGAGCAGAACAACATTAACAAGACGTTTAGCAAAGTGGGTTCTAATTCTCAGTGAGTTTGACATTGAGTATGTAGAACAGAGAGCTATCAAAGGACAAGTACTTGCAGATCAATTAGCTGATTCACCACTCCAAGATGATGAACCATTACTAATTGAATTCCCTGATGAAACAATCATGCATCTCACTGAACACCCATGTAAGATGTACTTTGATGGTTCATTTACTCAACAAGGATCTGGAGCAGGGGTCCTCTTCATAACTCCACAAGGATACAAGATTCCCAAATCTTACAAATTGATGTTTGCATGCACCAAAAATATCTTAGAATATGAAGCATTGGTCAACGGCCTCAAGCTAGCTATGGAATGGAAGATCATTGAGTTACACATGTATGGTGACTCCCAACTAATTATCAATCAAGTTAATGGGGAGTATAAAAAAAAAGATGAAAATTTGATGCCCTACAAGCAACTAGTTGATGATCTAAAGAAATACTTTGTCTTCATCACCTTCCAATAGATACCAATATCAGAGAACAAAGCTGCAGATGCTATGGCTACCTTGGCATCCATGTTACAATTGGAGGAGCATCAATTCCGCTATGACTTCTTGGTGGAAGAAATATCCTATCCTGCCTTTGCTAACCTTGAATACCAGATCATATGTACCTTGAATACCCCAGATCAATCTCGGTATGCCAGTATCATTGCTTACCTTTCCGACCAAACCATTCCCACCAATCTATCCAAAAATGAGAAAAGATCCCTGCTTAGGACAACATCGTGTTACGTCCTCATTACTAACAACCTATATTGACACGGTCTCAATGGTACACTTCTTCAGTGTTTAGAACTCAAAGAGTCCAATCTAGCACTAAAAGATGTCCATGAAGGTGTATGTGGATCACACTGAAACGACTTTTCATTAGCTAAGAAACTGCTCAGAGTAGGCTATTTTTGGCCCACCATGGAGAGAGATGCTATTCAATTTTCAAAAGCATGTCTTAAATGCCAAACACATGGAAACCTTATCCATGCTCCTACCAGAGAACTTATACCTTTCATAACACATTGGCCATTTTAGCAACGGGCCTTTGACTTGGTTGGACAAATATATCCCAACTCCTCAAATGGACACAAGTTTATCATTACGGCCACTGAGTATTTCACAAAGTGGGTCGAAGCCGTGCCTCTAATCAAAGCCACTGGAAAACAGGTAGCTATGTTCATTCTGAACTACATTATTTGTAGATATGGGATACCCTCTTCAATTGTAATAGACAATGGGGTCCAATTTAGAAATCAAGACATTGATGACCTTTGTGAACAGTTCTATATTACTCAACATTGCTCCTCAATCTATTACCCTCAAGGTAAAGGACAGGCTGAGGCATCAAACAAGAATATTCTCAAGATTCTACACAGAACTGTAAGCAAGTTTGGCAGAGACTGGCACCTACAATTGAATCTGACATTATGGGCCTACAGGACAAGCATCCGAACACTAAATGGAGCCACGCCATTTTCTCTAGTCTATGGCGCTGAGGCAGTACTACCTATTGAGGTTGAAATCCCATCTTTGCGGATATCTTTACAGGGACTAGTTACTGATGAGCAATATCACATAGATAGGGTGAATTCTTTAGACCTACTAGATGAGCACAGACAACAAGCGTTCGATCACCTCAAAGTGTATCAAGCACGTATGTCCAAAGGCTACAATAAGAAGGTCAAACCACACAAATTTGAAGTAGGAGATCTCGTCCTCAAGGAGAATCCTAAGAACTAGCCTAACAGGGAGTAGAAAGGAAAGTTTGAACCTAACTGGCTAGGACCTTATGTTATCATTGCTACTTTTAGGACTTGAGCTTATCAGTTAGCTACACCCAAAGGAGACATTCTTCTAGATGCTATCAACACTCTACATTTGAAGCAGTTCTACGCTTAATGTTCAGCTAGGAGAGCTTGCACAGAAAAAAGTTCTTGCAAAATACCAAAAACATTCAAAAAATTAATCTTGACAAAATCCAAAAATAGTGGAAAAGGTCCTTCAGAAAAGGGTATCCTTGGTGAAAACCTGGTAAACAGGCGCCTTGATACTACAAAAACATTCAAAATAAATAAAATAGAAAAAAAATAGAAAAAGAGAAAAGTGCCTTGATGAGCACCTGGTAAAACAGGCATCTTGGTAGCAAAAAGAAAAAAAGATCTTTCCAAGTGGTGAAAACCTGGCAATCAGGTGTCACTTGTGTTCTATGCTCCATCTATCAATGCACTACTGATACTAGGCCTTCATAATTTTTCCTGTGCTCATACGCCGACTTCATATTCCTTCATATGACTATCTTATCCTCGCTTGGGATTTGTCTATCTTTACATCTTAGGAATAATTCATTTTGCACTGGGGGCATCTTTGCTGGCATAGTAGGTTGCGGTTGCTAGGTCACTCTAGGATGGTTTGCCTCATGACCACAATATTTCTTGATACATGCCAAACAATGTCACTTTCCCAAACAAGGGTGTCTTTTCAAAACATTGGACACGACATTTACATTAACAGAGTTCCTACAGGGCTATATTGGATCGCAATCATGAACGAATTATCCTATTAATACACAAACATGGAAGACCATATTGCTTGTATTACAATTTTCTGATTGATGAATCTTTTCTGTGTTTGACAGCTAAATGGACAAGTACTACTTAACACACAATCTGCTTTTTTTTTTATTATGATTCTTTTATGTCCTGATGATGTTTTCAACTAGGGGCATCTAAGTAATTATAAATTTTATTTGATTGATTCTCAATTGATAAATTATTATGTCTTCTTAGTTTCTCAATGACGTCTGCGAAAAGACAAAGAGTCACAAGGATAGGGGGCATAATGTTTTCTTAAATTTTTGCATATGGTGATTTTTCCAAATGATCCTATAAATTTCACTTAACTTAGATGTTTATGGTAAGAGCTGCCACTATGGGTGGATAGCCGCATATATCTCGATCTTTGTTGTGTAAACTACAGTGAGGTTGAAACAATTTTCTTTGTTTTTTTTCTAATCTAGATCCTTACTAAGGTATACAAATCATAATGTACCCAAGGATATGAATTTTCAAGGTCATTGCGAGTCCAATATCTTGCCTCAATCAGAATCTGGTATATTAAAAGGAAGGTGACTATTTTGTTATCCTGGCTCCTATGCCTTGATGCCTAAGTCTATTTCTGACATTTCAATAAAGCATAGTATTCATATTATCATAATATCAGTGGGTATTAGTGATGGTTGTACTATCAGGTGGTCCATTCCAAAAAGTGCCCAATGATGATAAAAATGTTGCAATATTTGCTAATTAGTGACAAGTCCTAAGAGTGTGCATATAGCTGCATTTAGAGATTGCATGATGCATTTATAACAGGAATAAAAGCATAAGGAATTTTGAGCTCAAAAATGATTTCTATCTTCTTCTAAATCCAAGATATTTACATATCCATGATTCCCGAAATCTTTGATCAATTGGGAACAAAATTGAACTCACCTTTTTAATGTGATTAACTTGGTACTCGTGTGTCTACTCTTAACACACCCCCATTTCTTCACTTCTTCTATTCCATTCTTTCTTACCCTAACCGCTTCCTGCAAGTGTTACGGTCGTTCAAACTGAGGGATTTTATTCTTTTCCTTTGATTTCGTTCCTGAGGGGGCATGATCACACTATCATCAATTAAATTTTTTGCTTGAAAAAATATCAAAATGACTTCGTTATCAAACAAACTAGGGGCATAACAGTTTCCTTGACTAAAGTCAGAACTGTGGGATAGAAAGCTTTGATTCTCATGAGTTGGATATCTTGTGTTTCCTCATTTTAGAAGATTCTTATTAAGCTCCTAGCAGCTTCATACTAATTTTTGGACGAAAACCAAGTTCAGAATCAATATTATTAATTTTTAGACAACAACCAAGTTTAGAATTGGTATCTTAAAAATCTTTTATTGATCTTTGGACAACAACCAAGTTCAAAATCAATTCTATCAGTTTTGTTCGATCAAGTGCGAGACTGATCTCATCAAAATTTTGTTCGACAACCAGGAACGAGATTCTCAATCTTTTTGAAGTCAAGATCAAAAACTTTCTTTGAATCAATGTGCTTCTCGCACATCAATTCAAAGAGGGGCAAATGTAACCACCTAAATTTGATCTGTTCCAACTATGGACCCTATTTTCCCTAAGTGTGATCATACCCTTGATTATGTCCAAACGACCCTATTACTGCTTGGCATAATTCTTCGAATCAATTTAATGTCCTAGGTGATTTTTATCACTGAATTATATTAACTATTATAGCCATACAATTCAAATCAATTCAAACCATTTAAATCATATCAAAATCAAA
>MU227529.1:2045047-2078116 GCA_018584345.1 Thuja plicata | reverse complement strand
ACTCAACCCACTTGAGAAAGTCCACTTTCTCAAGCTTGACTTTCTTAAAGTCCACCTTCTCAAGCCACCCTCTTACACTCTCCCCATGCTTCTTTAAGGCTTTCATTAATGCCTTATTAATGAAGATTCCTTAAGCCTATGTCTCTCCCATGCCTTATGAATTCCCAAGGCATTAATGGTTCTTACACCTCCATTAATGAGCCCCTTAACTCATAAATGAGCCTTGTCTCCCCTCTCTCTCTCTCTCTCTCTCTCTCTCTCTCTCTCATTCTTCTATAAATAGAAGCCATTTTTGAGAGCAAATAAGCCTTCATCTAATATTGAAAATGCATTTTTATGCTGTTAGATTAAACTTAGACTCATATTTCACTTCATAATTCATGCTTTTACATTGTTCTTATTTCCATTCTTAGAGCTAGAATGCATGTTTTCTCATCTTTTAGCTTGTTTTTAAACTAAAATCCTTCATGCTAGGTCGTATATGTCACTGATTGTAGCATAATCTGAGGGCTATTATGTTACTAATCAAACTCTTTTTAGTTAGAAGGAAATAGGTCAATATTAGTGGTTTTACATGCTTATCTAACCATTTTGAACTAATGCAATGACTTATTGATGTGTTGTGTCTCTCTCATCAAGTACATAATATACACACACAATTTGTTGGATACAAAATTTGTAAACACTAAGCATCTACTCCATATGGCACTATAGAGAATGATGATTGGGGTCCATTGACTTTTATTCATTGTGGCTAAATCTTATAACATTCCACCTCTCTTTATACGATTCCATCCATTTATGGAAAACACGTAAAGCATACAATGATGCAAATGAGGCACATATGTGTGTGAAAGTGATCTTGGGATTGAAATTTTACAAATCAATCAACTCCTCTTAAGTTGTCATCTAAACAAATTTATAGTCTTGGGTACAATATGTAAACTTGGATAGAAAAGCACATAAATAGGAAATAATTTATGATGATGACATATGTTTGTTGATCCAAAAGAGGCTAGGCAACATGAAGGAGTAGGACATCAACTTGGAGAGATGACGTAATGATTAGAAAAATGGAAAATGAAAATGAAAGGTCACTAGGGAGAAGGTGGATATATATATAAATGGCCTTAGATTTAACATATAAGATGAGATGAGTGTGCTGAGGATTTCCATAGTAGAGGATGCTTACCAATATGCTCTTTAGGCAAAAGATAACAACAAAGAGAAGATAACAATATAATCCCAAAGGAAAAGAGAAGCATATGAGTAGCAACAAGGAGAAGAAAACAAATGAATAAGAATCAAGATCTAAGTGGAATAAAGAACTATATCAAAAGGCACAAAGAAGGGGAATTGGTAGCAAGGAATTCCTGGGTAAATGTTTCAAGTGTGGAGAAACTGGACATAGAACTTATGAGTGTTTTGAAGGATCTAGTAGAAGAACTGGTAAAAAGAATTATATTTCACATGAGGAGCAGGTAACTGGAGCACTAGATGAGAGCATAGTAGAACCAGAGATAGGAGAATCTCTTATGCTTAGGAGAGTTTTGATGGAGTAGAGCAGAGAAGAGATCAAACCTACTTAAAGGAGGAATATTTTTTGGACTATATGCAAATCAAGGGTAAGTGTTATAAGGTTATTGTAGATAGTGGAAGTATTGATAACTTGGTGTCTAAATAAATGGTAAAGAAACTTGGTTTGAAGAGGCTTCGATATCCTTTTCCATATAAGATAAGTTGGTTGCAAGATGATCATGTAGTAGAAGTGAAAGAGCAATGCTTGGTGAATTTTTATATTAGCCCTTTCAGGGATGAATTCTTGTGTGATGTCTTGTCAATGAGTGCTTGTCATGTTCTATTGGGAAGACCTTGGTAGTATGATAGAGGACCTATCTATGATTGTAGAAGAAACCTGGTTACTATAGAGAAGGATGGACAAAATTTTACCTTGGTTTTCTTGAAGAAGAGAGAGAGAGACAAGGGAGTGAGGAACTTGAGTCTTATGAAGAGTTGCAGTGCTGAGAAGAAGAGTGTAGAGGTTATACCGAAAATCAATGTGAGTTTGAAGAAGAATCTTGTGGTTAGATCTGATAGCAAGTTGGTACATGATGGTAGTAGAGGTAAAGTTATGCAACAAAGGGCTTTGGTTGTAGATAAGATGGAATCCTATAGAAGATCAGTTGAGTAGAAGCAATGAAATAATAGTAAATGTTCCCTACTACTATGTGCAAACATGAGGGAGCGAAAAGATGCTGAAGAGAAGAAGTTGAAGGATCCGACCGAGGAAAGAGAAGAGGTAAGGAAGAAGATAGTTACAGAGAAAGAAGACATGTGGATCAAGAATAAGCAAGGGATCTATATCCCGAACCCTGTCAGATGTTCATGAGTTCCTCTCATGGAACATCTTTTCTTACCTGGGGTTCCTGATCTAGGAGCATCCTTGGTTCTTGGCAATACTGCATCAACCAAAAATATTTTCTTCCAATTTGTTCTTGTTTAGTCAGTTTCTGTGTTTGTTGTGGCGTTCCTCTTATTTGGCTCTTTTTCTGTCGCAAACCTCATGGCATGATGTTCTTGTCATCATGTTTGATCTTTGTTTGAGTCTGCTCGTCAATCCATTTCTTCTTGGTGGAGATCTCTTTGATTTTGGCTTGGACCTATTTGTTCTTCATGCTTGACAACCTGATAGAGCTTCCAGATCTTGTTGTCATATCATTCAATGATGGTGGGCTCATGGCCAACCTCCCTTTTGGTGCATGCTCCATTTCAAATCTTTGTGGAGGAGTTCTTCGTAAATTTGGCCCTGACCTATTTTGCACGTTACATTTTCCCATCTTGGAGATTGTGATCGTTCTTGGCTGACTTGGTTGTGTTACAAACATCTATATATTGTTGCAATTGTTTCTTATGTTGGTAACTCTCGGTAGAAAAATATCATGGAAGGTTAACATAGAGGATAGATCTGGATAATATTTGGAATCGGGCATGTATGCCTAGAATGTAAGCTTGCATGTTGTTGGCATGTTGTAAATGATTTTATGTTAATTCAAACATTAGATCTTGCTTTCTCTTAGTTTCTTGTGTTGTTTCCGCTGTGTGACTCAGACTGCACAGTTTGGACTGATTGAGGATCCTCCTGCCATGACTTCATCAATTTAAGTGAACCTATAACAAAAAAGAACATAAAATAAGTTAAAACTGTGTCGTAAATAATAAGATATCAACTGTAATGGCCCGCCAGGGAACCCATGAGAACTTAACCTAAACACGACACTAAGTTCATAGAATATTTAAAAAAAAAAAATGTTTACAACAATATTAATAATAATGCGGAAGCAACACAATGAAGTACATGACATACATGAAATACAACTCATACATGATTAACATTCCTTGAGGGTTCCTTGACGTAGAATTACTTAAAAAAAAAATCTATGATTACAATAATAAAGAACTGACATAAAGGTTACATAATCTGAAACCAATTACATACATCTCATAATAAAGATTACATATACAACTGATACCATAAGGTATACTACCTAATCAACAGCCACTGCACAAATCGCAGGGTATGTAATAATACATAGTAAACAATACAATGCATCCTCCAAAGGATGATAACCAATATAAACATATGGTACAAATACACAGCTCAAGTAACTGAGCAAGTCACCAAAAGACCATGAAGATGAAACTGCAACAAGGAACATCCAAGCATGAAGAAGAATCTGTCGGAATCTCAATGGTAATAAGAATCACTACCACCCGACCACATGGAACCAAAGGTCCACTCCCACCATGTTGAGGAGATAGTATCAGGCCCATCACATGGGGTGTACAACAAGAATAAAAAACAAGGTACACATGACCTCATACTTCAATGCAAAGGAAGATCCTAGAAGCAATCTAAACCATAACAAGAAGTACTAAACAACACCAGAAGCAACTGACACACGTAGGATAACCTAAGTTGTATATAGGGAAGTGTCATCACACAAGTCCAACATTGAAGGTAACCCTAGTAGTACCTCTTGACCCTGGCCTCCAAGTGACACTATGTGGCTCGGTGATCCTTTCACGAAGACAAGGATCCCAACTCCCATCCTATCGTGCGACAACACCCAAGGCATGGGTAGAGACTCAAACATCTTATTAGTTCATATTAAACCTCTTTAATGTATCATATTTCCACTTATTAAGTAACTTGACAATGGGTTTACCTAGTAACCGCTTAGAGTCCTGGACCCCCATCGCAAGCCACTTCCCCACTATACACTTAGTTAACCTACCTAGGTTCAAGATCAAGACATGAAGATATACACTTAGTTAACCTACCATTCAGGGGCACATAGGCTCTCGATAACCACAAACACATCCACAGTATACTCATAAGACCATAAAGCACATCATAACAAAATTAGGTTTGGTGTAGGAAATTAGGACTATGACATCATCATATAAACACAAATGACATTGCATAAAATGCCATGCAGAAAGTATAATCACGAAAACCTCTAGATTTAAATCCTAGGTCATCTAGCCCAACAGATACCCGAAAGCATGATAACATAGAAGAACACACATAATATACCATTTATTCAATCACGCACCCATAACACATCAAGGCATAATACATCTCATATTCAGAACACCTTTAAACTAGATATAATGTTAACATGGTTACTATCATGAGCTAACGTTGTGATAAACGAATCTATAACAATAGAAATCAATATTGCCCTCTTAATATTAATCCAATATTATCCAAGACAATGCATCCCCAACTAATCATCCCCATTCATGCCATAAATTAACATAAAACTATTTAAAAATTAATTTTAAAACTAATTTGAAATTAAGTATAAATCAATTTAGAAATTAATTTATAAACTAATTAAAAAATAATAATAATTTAAACTAATTCAAAAATTAAAACAACCTAATTTAAAAATTAAATAAACTTAATTTACAAATATTAAATTAAACTACAAACCAAAATTTAAATTAAAACAAAAAATAAAATTTACCATATAAAAAAAAACCAAGCATATATTAGAAAAAGTTAAACCATTTTATATGGGGGGGTCCCGCGGCCCCCACCCATCTCCCACTATACAATACCCACGGTAGCGGTGCTGCTACGGCAGCATGGACTGATCTGGGTAGTCCAGCTGCCCGACGGTCTATACCGCGCGGGGGAGGGGGGAGTTGGTGGCCCCCACCTCCTCTCAAATTTTTTAATAAATTTTTTTTTTAAAGTTTTGAAAACTGCGAAAGTTGCAAAACATTATTAATTTTTTTTTTATTTTAATGATTTCCGGAAACGGAAACTTTAAAATCAAACCTTTTCTTTTTTTGTTTTATTCTTTTTTTTTTTTGTCTTTTCCTATTTTTCTTTTCCACTGGTGGACTTTTACACCAGTCTGTATTTTAACAGAGACCTTTTTTTTTTTGATTTAATTTTTCAAAGCAATAACCAACAAACTAAATATTTTATTTTTCTCTATAGTTTGAACTATAGACAATCTAATTTATCATTTTCTAGGAGTTATAGGAGGTATTTTTTAACGAAATTTGGCCAACATAACTGAGCTATGCCAAGTTATAATAAATAATGGAAATAACAGATCCAAGGGTTTTGCAAATACCCAAAATCACATTAACACTAATAAACACCTATAAGCCACAATGAAACACATGCATCTAATCAAACATCGAAAACTTCAAAATTTGCAAAATTGAAACCATTTCAGGGATCACAAACCCTACCTCAAATCCAATGCAAGAAAATTGAGATTATGCCTTTGAAGATTGTAAAACCCTGAAAAACTCCAAGCACAATCAACCACATATCTGAAACCACGAAGATTCAAGTACATGCAAACCACGAATTCACACAATTCTTCAATCCAACAAGCAACCACAAGATTGCTCAATTTCTCCCAAGCCAAGCACACATACCAAGCTCCCAAAATCTCCAAAACTTGTTAATGCAAAAATGAAACCCCAATTCCCTCCTAATGGGATTCAATTTTCACTAAACATGCAAACCCTCATGACAACACACCCAGTTAACTCCTAAAAAGACTCTCCCCAAAATTGAAAGAAAATAACAATTAATAATTAAAATATCTAATTACTTGCACAACTCAACTTTGACTCCTAAAATCAAGTTGAGAGCTTTGAGTTTGAAAATACTTTTTCAACCAAATCTTGCACATGTAATTAATAAAATATTAATTTAAATAACTTAAATATTTAAAGCACACTAATCCATGCAACTTAATATTTAATTAAGCATAAAGGCTCATTTACTCTAATTATTCAATTAAATATTAATATTCAACAATTGCACTTTAATTAAACTTTCAATTAAACATAGGTATTTAATTTAATTTTCAATTAATTAAATACCCTATATTTAATAATTAATTGCAATAATATTCAATTAAATAAATAACATGATATAACACTTAAATAATCATATCAAGCACTTGAAACCAAAAACAAGCAAAATCAAACATGATCAAGGAAAGGGATACACGAATTCCTATCAACTATAAGAATTCGGTCAGGTTAGTCAAAACATATATTTTTCCACTAACTAGGACAATTAGGTTTAGGATAGGATTTGGACCTAAAAACTATCTCCCCTCTCTTACCATTGAGATTAATGTGATAGGGCACGCTCAATCTTGCCAATTCAGGGAAGACGTAGCCCGGTACCTGCAAACCTGTCATCACAAAGATGAACATACCTGCATATATCATATGGAAAACAATGGTTGAGACTAGGTTATCGTGTGGATCTCGCCGAAGCAAGTAACTACGAATCTGTCCCATACCATTCCAAGCACATCAAACGATAATGAAAACATACAATGATCCATGTGCATATAATTCTAAGGTCAGTATTGTCAGAAAACCATAACCGAAATGAAATCCTAACATATACATAAGCATCATTAAATAACCTTAAATCACATATACACAAAAGATACAACATGATAATAATGGATAAATAACATACTGAAAAGTAACGCATGAATATCCTTAAAATCACCTGAAAGAGCTAACACATACATACTATGGTCTAAAAGAGATCAGAAACTGACACATGTAGACAGACAAAGGGGTAGGTATTACATCAACTGTTTGTTCCGTTTAAATATTACACAAAAAATCAAATGTCCCATAACATAAATAATAAGATTTCAACATACATCAAACATACAAACATGTCAATTGAACATATATAAGAAATATATCCATCCTCGAGGGGTGGTTTCCTAGACAACCTCTCCCCTGCTCCATTGCATCTACAACTGTGTCCTTTTGTGCACCTTGAAGTGATTTATCAATTTAGATATCTCCTCTAGCACTAATTGTATCCCATTGAGATGACCAATTTAATCATGAAGGTTGGCCACCTTTGTTTGGTTGGCCTATGCTACTACTTGGGCCTCCTCCACATTCTTTCCCTATACACCATTGTAGCATCATTGGAGGGTTCTAAGATAATATTTCATGCCTTCCATTGAACCACATCTAAATTTGACAATCACCTATGCTTGACATCTAGTTGATCCTTCCTACTACATGCCATCTCCCTTTGCACCTCCATGGCATCACTCTCTTATACAAGTGAAGTACATTCAACCACTTTAGCTTTATATGAAACTAACACTTGGCTTCTAGGATCAAAGAGAAAATAAAATCATCCAACGTTATGATTATAAACAATCTTATTTGCGAGCAAAAGTAGGATCCTTTGGATAAGATTCTTGGTGGTTAATAAAATCAATATACTTAATTTGTAATGCTCCTTGCACAACATAATTACCATTGATCACACATGATAACTTAGACTAAAACACTCAATATTAAAAATTGACAAAAAAAATAGTACATCATACAGTGATCTTGTCATGCTCCCGACATAAAATAACTTAATGAATAAAAAAAATATTTTGTCCATAAGACATCATGATTTTTGAAGTCTCCCGATCCATAAATTAATATTTTAGCGATATAAGTCTTGGTGATACGTTGATAGGAAGGAGTGGATTGTGAAAGAAACCAATGTAATATGCAAGTTCCAATGGGCTAATGCACACCAATTACATTCTAGAAGAGGCGCAATATTAAAAAAACAATGTTTTAGTGATTATATTAAAAAAAAGCTGACTTAATCAAAGTTAACAAAGAGTTGATTTAGGAAGAGGCGTGAATTATCAAGAAAAAAGGAGGCATCAAGTTGATGAAGGGATATGATATTGCAAGAGACATGACCCTTCTGTCTCAAGGAATAGGTATATATGTGTCTACGATAGATTTCAAGGAGATCATCGATAGACAACAAAAGTAGTCAGATATACAATAGAGCAATTTATGTGACCACTCTTTTAATTTATTGTGGTACAAAGTAATAGTTATATTCTATGTCAATCATATATAGATATGTATATATATTTATGTCAGATTATGTGCAATCAAAGAATGCTTGAATCTAATATCCATGCATTTATCAATATGAATTTTTGCAATAATTGATCATGTAGAGGGAAGGGAGTGCAAGGATGAGGAATGACGGAAGATCCCTCACTAGATATACTACCTCATAAAAATAGTTAAGGACTAGTTGGGCCTAGGGTTGAGGGTCAATTTAAGGGCACCCTACTACAACCTATCCTACCAATCCCATATTAATCAATTCTGGAAGTGAACTAGAAGGGATCCTTAATCATAAGATGTAAGAGGTTTATGTGATGGAGGAGAAACGTGTGCATGCCTCACTAGGTACACCACCTCATAAAGATGGTTAAGGAAGATAAGGTCAAAGAGGGAAAGGTTATGTTTTTAGGCCTAGAGTAGAGGATATTTGGGGCACTTCATCATGTCTTTCATCATAACCCTCGTTCTAGTTGAGCTCCTACATAATCATTTAGATTTTTTTATATAAATTTATATATTCCTTATCTCTACAAATGGATGTATCTCACGATTTATATCTACATTATTACCTAACTTGGTTGGAGGGTTCCTAAAAAAACTTATCTCATCTTATTCTTAAGTAAGAATTATATCTCTAACTATATTATGCTCTTTATCTCATTTGAATCTGTAAATTTAGGCAAAGTACAAGGTGATCTAAGAAAGGGACATGCCACATCTTTATTTTGTCACTCTCTATTGGCCAAACTATGTTGGAGAGATGCAATGTTAATTTTAATATTTGTATCATCTCCTCCTATAGTTATTGGATCCTTTGGAGCATCCCATAATTTGAGGAAATTAGAAGATAATTGCACATTGACAAGGGGTCCACCTTATCATTATGTATAGAGAATTAATCATTCACTTGTAACATATCCTTCACCTATCTCCTAAATATAGAATGTTGATGAGATCTATATGTCATTAGGACTAGAGGCATAGTTTGACAAAGTATTAAGTTATATGAGGACCCTCTCAAATTGGAATTATTATTATTAAAAGTAGCCAAAACAAGGGGGTTGCCCCATACTTGAACAAGGCCCAAAGGCGGACACACAGGCCATCAACTGTACATAAACAACACAAAAAGTGTTGACTAGAAAGACAAAACACATAGCAAAAAGGCTAGAAGCTCTTCAAAGGAAAGACCAAACTCACACCGCAAGAGAAGATGAGTGAGTGTTTGAAGAACAATTCTTCCTACATCATTGAACAACTATTGAAGCGATGCTATCCTAAGGCTCTCCAACAAAGGAGACCCTTCTAGGGAAATTGTTAACACAGAGGCCAGAGTGCTGAAGAGGCTGAGCATTATCAACAAAAACTTGCTGCAGAACAAAAGTAGAAGCAGTAGGATCAGTAAGGGCCACAGAGCCAACAGGGGTTGCACCTGAAGTAATAGGGGAAACATCCAAGGTTACAGTAGGAGAAAGAATCAGACGAGTAGTAGAAGTCTGATTCTGATTAGTAATATGAGCAACATCCAGATTTTTAGCAAGGGTTTCATCTTCATCAACAGGGGTTTGAGTTCTCAAAGGAAGAATCAAAAGGAAAATCAGAAGCATGGACAGTCAAATGATGATAATTAGAATCAAAAGAGTTGGAAATGTTGTGACTTATTCTTCCTTTGTTTTTTTTTTGCTTGAGTTCCCCCTTTCTCTTGTGTCTCTATGAGTTGCTTGTTTCATAATCTTATGATGACAACTAATCAGAGATTGCTTATGAAGGTCATATTACTACTCTTTTTTCTCTGTGTCATTGCGGGCCCTCCTTTTCTCCCCTTAGTGAAAAATCCTAAGTTGTAAACCTTAAAATTTTAACTATCTGATTAAGTTCTTTTTTGGTAGGTTCACTAGTTCTTGAACTTTCTAGTTCACTATTTGTTTTCCTTTTTAGTGGGTTTGCAAATTTGTGAACTTGCGGATTCACTGTTGGAATTCATTTTGAACGAGTTCACCAGTTTGTGAACTTGCAGATTCATTGATTCAAGGGTATACCATTTTTTTTCTAGCAGTCAAAGTTCTTTTGCCCATGGAATTGTTATTTAAAAGGTTTGGCAGTTTGTGAATCTATTGATTTACCAATTCTCCATTTTGATAATGAGAGAAAAGTTCAAAGTGTTCAAGAATTTTTGACTATCAACGCCCTGAAAGGTTAGGTGATAAATTTTGATGGATTGCTAAATTTTTTGAAGGTATAAGAAGTGGAGAAGAGAAATAAACTGGAAGAAGATCAAGTGATTATAAAATGGAAGAAGATGCTTGACCCCCAATAGGAGATAGATTAGCCAAGTCTCAAAGAATTAATTGAGAAGCTTGATATAACACAGGATGGTTTTTAAATGATAGTCTGTGGCATTTTAAAGTCAACATGACTTTGAAGGTGATGGTCATTTGCATTTCTCCATGCTCCCCACTTACCAACATTCATGGCATCCCTTCACAGAACCACAAAGTTATTGCAATCATCTTCTTTCCACCTGAGAGGCTTTTTTGGGGAGTGTTTTGCTTGAAAATATGCATTTAGGGTTGGGCATCTTGGTGCATATGTTGGAAACTTTTTACTTTTTTTTTTTTGAGAGATTAGCTTACTGAGAGATTGCATATTGTGGAATAGATAGAACATGACTATTATTGTATTGATAAATTGTTGCAACATGTCTCCATGGCACTATGTGCCTTTTCCACATGTGCTAGAATGAGTGTAATGTTGGGTCAGATTAATGTAAAAAAATCTAATATGTTGCATATATTATCTCTTTCATTTAATACATGATTATATGCAATTATATTTGGATTACTAAGTATATCTTGTCCAAGCTATTATGATTGATGGTGTATGCAGATACATGGCGTTGTGTTCTCTTTTTCCAGTTTGTTCTCTCCTCAGTGCATTATGAATCAATCACTCAATAGATAGGCAGTGGTTTGAGGTCATTCACCAATCTCAGATCATTTTAAAAAGCAAAACATTCTAATCAGTAGTTTGGGTGGTCCTTCCCATGCACCCACGACTGTTAGTGTAACTAGAGAATCATTAAGTGAATAAAAAAATATATTTTATAGTATTTGATCATTGTATTCCTGCACAATGAAGATAGCTCCTGTGTTTCCTCCTGCCGTGACTCCTCTGCCTAGGGTTTCTGCCGCAAGTGTTGTAGGTCGTCCCTCCTGCGACCCTTCTGCTACGATGCTAGGATCTGATGAGGGTGTGGAGGTTGCTCCTCTCACCGTTGAAGCTACTGATGCCCCTCGACTACCACATTCTGGTGTTTCCCATGGGGGCTCTATTCATCCAGGAATACTATCATCTATTCATCTGGGGGTTCTGCTAGTGCCTTCTGCTGTGCAGGGGTTTCTGGGGCATACAAAATCTACTTCTTATGCAGACGTTGCTGCATTTGAAGCAAACATTAATGGTGCTTTCTCAGCTCAGGGGAGTGGGAGCCTCCGGTCCCAATCTCCTTCTGTTAAGCCAGTCACTGTAAGTGTTCCTATTAGGGTAAAGTTGGATTTTGATACAGTTGATGAGATTGTGAAAAATACTGAGGAATTTTTAGAAAATGCTGCATTTTTTAGATTTAGGGGTTATTGGCCCTCTCTATCAAACCTGCATGCTTGGATTTCCAAACATTGGGAACCCATCCTAATGGATACCATTCAAATTTACCCTGTGGCAAGGGGTTTTTTTATAGATAAATTTGAAAATGCTGAAGATAGGAAGACTATCTTGTGTGATAGTTGTTTCTCTTGGGAGGAGCATTTTCCTTTGATGGCTAAACCTTGGCATCAGGATTTTGATCCTCTCACTAAAACTTTTAATAAAGTTCCATAATGGGTGAGGCTCCTGAATCTTCCTCTTCATCTGTGGCTAGTTTCTGTGCTGGAAGAGATTAGGGAGGCTATTGGGGATTTCCAGATGGTTGACCTGGTTACTTCCGACGTGTTTCAGCTGACCTATGCTCGTATCTTAGTGGAGGTTGATATCTCTAAGGGCCTTCCTGAGAAGATCACTTTGGAATCCCATGTGGGTTCTTGGACTCAGAATTTAGATTATGAGGGAATCCCGTTCAGGTGCAAAAAATGCCACAAGACTGGCCATCTTGCTGCTCGATGTTTATTTGATAAGGTTAAATTGAAGAAATCACCTTCTTGGTGGTTGGGGGATGCTGACCACCATTACACGGTCTGCAAATCTTCAGATGGGGGTTTGGCTGCTTGCTCCTCTCTGAATGATCATGCAAAGAATGATGCTACTGATGCTGCTTCTGAGGGTCAGAAAAGTGGTGCTCTGGATGTTGCTATTGTCCATGAAAGGACTATTGAGGATGTCTCTACTTCAACTATTTTTCCTATCGGTGATGTGGTTTCTAGTGCTTCTCCAGCGGGGGTTTTAGGGAATAGAGGTGTCTCTATCCCTATCCCTCTTCTGGATGCTGGTGTGGCTAGACTGACTTCTCAGATGACTGTAGGTAATTCTTTGGCTTGGAAAAATGATGCTGGGAAGATGGAGGATGGATGGACAACGGTTAAAGGAAAGAAAGTCAAATCATCCATTCCTTCTCTTGATATGAATTTACGATCTCAAAAGGGAGGGCTAAAAGGTAAATCTTGATTGCCCTGTGTTGTTCTTGCAAGGGTAAGGTCTTTCTTGGGATTTTTTTGCTGGCAGCTGGTCCTTAGTTGGAAGGAATTATTTGTGTTGTCTGCTGGAAGCTTAAGGGCTGCTGGACTTAATTGTATTATTTTATTTTTTTGCAGGGCTTGCTCTTGAATTTGGGGTCCCAGATTTCCTTTTCTGGAACTTAAATTTTTCTAGGTTGTAGGAGCCTATTGTAAAACCCTCACTATGGTCTTGTTTTATTCCTTTTAAGAGTTCTTTATTGCTTATCTTTTGTAATCTCTTGTTTAGGGTTTTGGGGCCCCTTCAAAACCTGTTGTTACCTTAATCAAAAACAAATATATTTTATGTGGGTCTTGCTTACACAATTTTATTAGCTATATAGGGGTTAAAAATAACTAGCTTTACTTTGTTGGTGACAATATTTAAGGCCAAGTAGGTGAGTACCCTTCTGAAACCAAGATGAGCTCGAAGTGTAGAAGATAAAACCCATTTTTAGAGTTAGCTACAAATAAACTGTTTCATCCATATGTTGACACATTTGCGTTATGGTTGATATCTTGTTCTAAGAAGTTGAATGGTTATTTTGATACCTAACAAAATGACACCATTGCTAAGGACAAATTAGTTATTTTTGAGTCTTTGACAATTGAAAACAATTTAAACAACTCATTAATATAAGTTTGTAACTATGCATTTTGTTTGGATAGTTTTGATTGATAAGTTAACTCATGCCTAATAAAATGGTATTATTGTTGGGGAGAAAACTTGTTGGTTTAAGTTGATAAGCTGCCAACTCAAGAAAAAGGACTAATGGGTTGATAATAATTTGAATACTTTGTTGGTGGTTGCAACCGAGAATTTTTTTCCAAGTGGTGGTTCAATTTGCTCCAAGGTTTTCCTCACTTTGTAAGGTTTTTACTATTGACCCATGCTTGTTGGTGGTGCTACACATTTTCCTTCATTCTAGTGCCATGACTTGTTAAGATACACAAAGATGTCATTCTTCCCCTTCTCTTCTTGAATGAATTTACTATTATACAAAGGCCTTTTCTTTTTAAACAAAACATAATGTTGTTTTGGCATATTGAGTGCATTGTGATCATGGATCATTTTTGTAAGTTAGCTATGCTAGTAAAGTTCAACGGAATGGACATGTTGCCCATTCCTCTTACCCCTCTAATCTGGAGATTGAATTTTTAGTCAGACTTGTTCGCATGCTTCTTGATGGTGGTGGGTGGTCTGCTAATTGAATTACATATGTAAAGGCCCAATTTGTTATGAGAATGACAACTAATGATGAAAATGTTGGATTCAATGTTGGTTTTAGTGAGTTGGATCCACATGACCAAGGTATGGAGTTTCTTAGAAAACAAGATGGAGAATTAGTGAATAATTTCTATAGAAGGTTTGATTTTGTTATTACCAACCTCCCATGTGAGTGCAAGCCTAATGAATTGAGAGCATAGAAATATATTGTGAGGCCTTCTATCTCGGTGGAAGTTCGATTACCACTAAGTATAATCCTTCAAAGATTTTAAGCATGGTTTTTACTCGGGCATGATGTGTTCAATCAAATCTTGGTAATTTTCCTCCCATTGTTGATGGTGATGTGGTTGTTCTTGGTGGTGGTTTGATGAGTCAACTTCAATATGTAATAGTGACAGTGTGATTGAGGATGTAGAGAAGGAAGTTGGAGTCCACATATTATGTTTTTTATTTTATGTACTTGTTATATTGATCTTGATGGTGATGAGGCCCACACACTCTTTTTAAATGAGGGAAAGGATTGCAAGTGTATGTGTGATTTGGTTGTTTCCAATCATGAATATTTTGACATCAAATTTGTTTTCAGAGATTGTCTTGGAACAACTTCATTTTGTTGAAGTAGATTGCATTGAGGACACATTTTTGAGCTCCTTGGTTGAGCATATGAATGCTAATGTTGTGTGCCCTCAAGTAGACATAATTTTCAATCTACCATGTGAGGATAAAGAACAAATCATTTATTATTTTATTAACAACATTTTTACAAAAAAATTATAGTCAAGGATATGTAACAAAGGGGCAATTTGAAGATAATAAATCTTTGCGAGAAGTGCCCCAAAGTTCTAGTTCAAATGGTGAGGATATAGAGTTGGATTTAGTAAAGTTATTCAATTATGAATGAATATACCAACATTTGCGGTAAATTTGGGTTGCATGAATTTGAGAAATCATTTTTCATGGTTCTAGTTGAGGTTTTATTTGAGCAAGGCACTCTTAAGATTGCTACACATGAAAATGTTTTTTTCCATGTAGAGTCATCTGTGGATACGATAATGCATAAAACTCCCACAAAGCTCAAAATTGAGAGTTTCCATGTGGGTGAGGATGATGGTGGCTCTTAGTATTTGTGGGTGCATGAGTGGAAAGGGTATCGTCTACTTTTGGTGATGGGAGATCAGTGAAACTTTAATGTGATGGAAATTGGATCTTTTTTCAAGTTTTTTTTATTAGTGAAGCTTCAATGTGATGGAAGTTAGATCTTTTTTCAAGCCTTTTTTTCCCAAGACAAGTAGTTCCTTCAATTTTATTTTGTAGGATGAGCTGCACTATATTAAAATTTTGATTCACAGTCATCTTTCTTGTCCATGTGTTGTCATGCTATTGGTTTTGGGGTTTTGTTGTGTACACAATTTTGTTGTTTGTTAAGTGTTATTCTAAATCCTTATTGATTCCTTAATTTTTGGTTTTCTCAAAGATTTTGATTTCTTGTTGTATTTGTAGGAGGTATGCATCCCCAAGAAGAGATATTGTCGGAGCACATTCTTCCCTTTATGCTTTTTTATTGAGCCCCCTTTCTCCGATGTACTTACGAGTTGTGTTTTTCATTAAGTTATAATGAGAACTAATCAGAGATAGAATATAAAGGTCTTATTATTGTTCTTTGCACTGCGTGTGTTAGTGTAGGTCCTTTTCTTCCGTTGGTGAAAAAATGCCAAGTTGTAAAAGGTCAAATTTTTACTATCGATCTAATTAAATTTTTTTCCAATGGGTTCTCTAATTTGAGAACTTGTGATTCACTATTTTGGTTCCTTTTTGGTGAGTTTTCAACTTTTCAAATTTGTCAATTCATTATTAGAAGTCACTTTTGACAAGTATGCTAGTTTGCAAACCTGGCGATTTGTCAATTCAAGTGTTTGTCAACTTTTTATTGACATATATATCTTTTCCACGTGGATTTCTTGTTTGAAAGGTTTAGTGGTACATTAACCTATAAATTTTTTGATTCTTCATTTTGTCAATGAAGGAAAAGTTCAAAGAGTTTGAGACTTTTGAGGTTTGCGAACTCCCTGTATTTTTTACCTTCAAATATAATTCATTAATTACCTTGTTCATCTCTACTTCCTTGAGTTGAGATTCTTCCAACTTTTCCTGCATATGTTTAACTTGAGCTCTATTAAACATAGCCTTGTGCATTAATTCTAAGGCTGAGGTTAATGTATTGGTACTATCAATAGTTTGAACAACAACCATACCTTTTGAACCTTTTTCTATATCGATCAACTTGGGCTTTCTATCACCCTTAAAATTGACCCGTGTGGCTAGAGTCTCTATTTTTGGGTCAAAGCCAGATCCTTCAATCTTCTCCAAAGTATCAAAATCTTCCACAAATGTGGGAGCATATTGCTTTTTGACTTGTTCCAACAAGAACAATTCTTTCAGTGTAAGCCCATGCACAATCAACATATTACTTTTGGTCATTATATCCCTTGCTTCTTCAATAGTGCAAGTGATATCATCAAGATTCAGCTCATCAATCATTTGTTTGATTATGGTTTCATGTTGAGACTCTTCAACACCCATAAGCCTTAATTTCTTATTTTTCTCAAAATCTTTCATCTTGTATTGTATCCATAAATCTTTAAATTCTCGTGTTTTTGTAAAGTCATCCTTCTGAATGAACCTAAGAGAAATAGCTTATCTTTCATCATTTGTGTCAATGGGAATGTCATCCTCAAGAGTTTGTGCTTGGTATCCATGAACTTCATCTTGGAACATAGTGGGTGGAGATGTTGGTATTTTTGTCTTCTCCTCTCTTAATCCCCTTAGGATATGTGCCACTTCCTTTGAATCACATTCATCATTCTAATCATTGTAGGGAATGAGTGGGACAACATTTTCTTCTTATTGCATTGAAGGTTGAGAGTCTGTATCTAAATCATGAAAAATCAATTTTCTCCTTTTCTTAGGAGGAGAAAGTGCCTTCTCAACCTCCTTAGGGCTTTCCTGTTGTTGAATCTGGTTTAACAACTCCTTAAAATTCTCAATTCATTTCTTAGTTCTCAATACTTGAAACTTTTCTTCATCATAAAATCTAGGTTTCCCCATTTTTAATCTTTCTCATTCGATCTTCGAAATAATTCCCCACTTCTTAACCTTCTGAATAATGGTTGAGGTTTCATCACAACTTCTTATCACATCTTCATCACTATTCAATTGATGTTTGAACTTGGAAATCATGGATTGGATATGTCCCTCTGTGTCATAATCCCTGCTCTTCTCACTTTCCAATCTATAATGATTTTTTATATATTCTTGTAATTTAGTTAACATATTGGAAGCAAGTGTGAATCCAGTAAATTTTACAGAATGAGGCATATATGTGCCTTTCTTCCTTGGAGCTATAATCTCCTTCTCCAGCCACAACATCTGCCACATGAATTCCAAAAACCCAATCCTTTCTGATACATGTATGGGCAACTTATGAGGTTGTTGTCTGCACCCGTATAATATGATCAATGTATACTTTGGTTTACAAATCCAATCCCCAAAGTTATGAGGATAATTCCTTTTGGGAAAATACTCCTTGGGCCTAATCAATGCTTTAATTTTCTTTGGAAATATTTCCTTCTGATGACCTACCAACCTAAAAATCCTTAAGACAAATATATCTTGGAATTTGTTGAAATCACAATCTCTTCTATTCTTATCCCATGCTCAGCACCATATTTGCACTGGAAATTTGTTTCCTTGCCCACCAGTTGTAGTCAATTTCAAAGATTCTTTGTACTCTGAAATGTTTTGGTACAAAATTAAATGTAATAGAAGAGAATAATTTTTAAATGATTTAGTTACTTTTTCATTTTATCAACTGCTGATGTAGTAACCTCTCTATCTTGGTAGCAAAATCAAATTCTAAATAGCAATTAGGGTTCTGAATTCTTATTGAAATGTACATGAATTCCAAAGGCATTTTTAACTTGGCATCCTCTCCACATAGCTATGCCCATGCATATTATGTATTATGAAAGAAACCCATAAAACTATTTGTCAAATGTGGGCCTTTACTATCCTCTAATATCATTCAATGCTTGAGACCTCTCTTCATGAAATACGAGACCTCTCTATAATTGGAACTCCTCACCATTCTCTCATATTTAGTGTATCTTGATCTCTGTTAATTTTGGTTAGGGCTTACTTTATTAGGTCAAAACATTCTGCTATATATGCCATAGAAATATTTACTAGAGGTGAGCCATATGTTCTCCTTATAATTCTAGTCTTTGGCCTGTAGTGCTCGGCTAGAACATTTATCAACTCTACATCCATATACACATTTGGCACTATGACCTTTGCCAAGTCCAACCTCCAAGGGTTGCACCTTGGTTCCTTTTCATCTCTTTTTTCATATAAAAACCAGAATAAGGACCTACCAAAGATAGGAATGGTAGAATGGTATAATCTCTAAATTCCCTCCATTCATCTGTAAATACTTTCTTTTCACCTGCATTTTCTGACCCTGGCAATAGGCTAAGCAATGTGCTCTGTGGGGGTTTCTCGTTAGGCACTTTTGTTTTCTGGGAAAATTCCTTCTTGATATCTACTAATTTCTTCTTAGTCATTTTCTAAAATAATAATAATTTACAAGCTCAAAGAAGAATTTTACTTACTGGTTTGAGCTGTGCAAGCTTGTGTCTTCTCAACTAGCTTCGTTCGCTCCACTGTCTCAGCTCGATCTTCAATGCTTTTGACAATCTGAGCCAGATTACCTCTTCTTTTATAATCAAATAGTCTTAATACCCATTAATTTTCATACTCCTCATGAGACATTTTGTATGTGCAAAACATGTGTCAGCACGCTCAACCATTAATTTGGCCACCTTTCATTAAATATTTTAGTTTTTTCCATTTCACAACTCACTAATATGTCCTCCGCGAAATTAAAAAAAATCATTGTTTCGCTGTCCTCCTTAATGTTGCCTGCAAAATAGCCAAAAAATTGCTATCACGCAAGCCTTACTATATAAACCTTGCCAAATAGCAAAAAACCACCATTTCACAACCTTCACTTTCTATCTTTGTGCCAATGCGAAAAATCACAATTTTGCAACTCCCAATTCCATGACTAGTGAAGTAGAGAAAATGGTTGTTTTTTCTTGTTTCCAAGGTGATAAAAATAATAACAATCCAAAATGACAAGTGGCAACATCATCTTAGGTTTTAGGCTATTGAAAAGAGGTTTTATTCGCCAACAAATAAATTTTTTGTGTACCAAAAAAATTTAATTTCCCCTCAGAATTAATGTTTAACTTTGAAAATTAATTTTATTCGCATATATATATTTTTCAGTTTATAAAAATGAATCAATTCACCCACAAAATTAAAGTTATGCTATAAATATTTTTTTTATTCGCCAATATATAGTTTTTTAGTTTTGAAGAAAAAAACAATTCGCCCGGATTTTTCACATAGTTTCAAGGAGCATGAATGATTCGCCAATTGAGATTATTATTTTTTCTTTGTAAACTAAAATTTTTCGCCAATAAAATTCATATTTTCCTTTGTAGTTTCACACATTTCACTAGTTTTTTACACCTTTTTTGAAGGGGGGGTGGGGTTTCTTAAATATTACTTTGAGGGGGAGATTGTTAGCATAACTGATGCAGTGATGCTAAGTGTTGCATTGATGAAGATTGGTATAGATTTTATGACAGGTGAATCATGGTTATCATTGATGTCAACTAATTGACTTAGTGTTTTCAGTATGTTACCAGATATTGTGTAAGTGAATCATGAGTTGCAATATGTTTATGATGTTTCTATTCTAATAGAAGTATATCTCATGTGTTGTGATGTTAAATTTTCTATCATGACTTTTGATATGGATAATTGAGTTGGTTATGTTTGATTGAACTCAAATTGGGTAAGTGCTAAAACAATTAGTGACAAACAATAAGTGATTGGAATGTTATCTCAAATCGATAAAGTATTTGATGGAGTGGTCATAGGATATGATTGTGAGCAATGCCAAGATACTATGTTTGTGAGTGTGACTCATAATGTTGATCGGTACTACTAGTTTATTTGACTGGAAGTGGTGTTAACAAAATGAACAGCTAAACAAGACAAAGTTCTTGAACAGGCTATGAAGATTTGTAGATCGGTGAAGAAATTTGATGTGGCAATAGGATCGGTGATGATTTTCATAATTGGTATTCCATTATTTTTGGGACTTAATTGACATCACATTGATTGAGGTAAGTGTTTGAGGTGGATTCTTCAAGAAGTTTATTTTGGTCAAACAATTTTTGGAAAATGGCTCAACTACCAAGGTAAAATCTATGTGTAAGCTAACGCGGTCAGAGGAAAATATTTTATGAGTGACTAGATACATTGTATCTTACCTAAGATAATTTGGATCATTCATATAACATATTTAGGGTTTGTTGTAAGTCAGTGGAAGTAATTCTATAAAGTGAAAAAGTTGAAGAAGAAAGAGAGAGCAAAGAGTTGATTGTGAATTGCAGAAGGGTGCGGTGATAGAGAAAGTAAAGGAATGAAGTGTGATCAAGATGAATAAGAGTAGAGAGTATGAAGATAAGTTTCAGAGCTTAAAAGGATCTAATTATGTAGAGGTAGTGCATTTTTTATAGATCATTTTATATGTTGCTTTCTAATCATTGTAGCAGTGAAATCCCTTAACATGGAGGATCCTAATAGATATTTATTGTAAATCCTCTAACAAGGTGACACATTAGCTTGTGTTATAATTACTCTAACAAGGATTCTTCTAATAGGGAAAATATCCTAACAAATCTAAAGTCAAATCCCTTAATCGGGTAACACCTAACAATGTTTTGTAAACCTTTAACAGGGTAAGCTCCTAACAGGGCGTATTCTAGAAGAGAACAAATTTTGTGGGTATCATCTCACACCATGGTGTTTTCCCATTTGGGTTTCCATGAGATAAATATGGTGTTTAAATTGTTGGGTTGATTACTTGTGGATGTATGCATTGAAAGTTTTACTTATGTTAGTTTATATTAAATGTTTTGGTGCATTGAGTTTAAAGAAGTTTAATTAGGTGAATTTATGGATTACTTATTCACCCCTCCCCTCTCAGTAATCAGACCTATATTAAAACTCCATGCATTCCATCATGAACCATGTTTAGGTCATTTTTTAGCAAAGCTGAAAGTCATGAAAGTGCTGACAACTAGGTACTACTGGCCTAAATTACACAAGGGCACAACAAGATATACTAGAAAATGTGACATGTTTCAGAGAATGGGAAAACCTACCAAATTAGATTAAATTCCTTTGTGCCCATAGATGGTAGTCACACCTTTTGATAAATGGGGGTTGGATTTTTTGGGGCCAATTTATCCCCCATCAAATGAAAATACTTACATTCTGATGTGCATAGACTATGTTACAAACTGGGTGGAGGTACAGGCCTTGAAGCATGCTTGAGACAATAGGGTTGTTGAATTCTTATATGAAGAAATATTCACCAAGTATGGAGTTCCAAAGGAATTGGTAACATAACAAGGAGCACAGTTTACATCTACTTTTATTACCACCTTGATGAATGAGTAAAATATCAGGCACTGTAATTCTAGTCCATATCACCCTCAGGAAAATGGATAGGCTGAGATAAATAACAGAGAGATTGAGTCTATCCTCACTAAAATAGTTGAGTTGCACAAGAAAGACTAGAGTAGTAGACTCCTTGAGGTTTTCTGGGCTTATAGAACTACTTGGAAAACTACAACAGGATTCACACCCTTTGATTTTTTTTATGGAAAATTAGCCATGATGCCTATTGAAGTTAAGCATAAAACTCTTCACATAGCCTTGGAGCTTAACATTGATCTTCCTGTAGCACAATAGGATAGAATTTTGCAACTTAATGCACTTGAGGAGATGAGGAAATTTTTCGTACAAAATAATGAGGTAGTCCAATGACAAATGAATAAGTGGCATGACTCTCACATCAAATACAAGAAGATTTTCTTGGAAACTGGGCCTTGTTATATGACTCACTTCCACAACAATCAAGGTAAGTTGGCTACCCGTTGGCTAGGGCCCTATGAAATTGAGAATGTATTTGATAATGGTGATATGCAATTTACAAAAATTGATCTAGTCCACTTCAAATTGTTGGTCAATGGACATAGACTCTATCTATACAATAAACCCACCACTAAGGATGAGTTCCTGCAACAATTCACCTCTCCACAACATCCATCACTTCCTGCAGCCAAAGGCAAAATCCTTCAAGTAATCTCTTATCTTTAATCTTGACATCACATGCAGATCATAATAAATGTTTCCTTTTCTTCAGGAAATTTTTTCTCCATAATAAATTCCTCCATCAAATCTCATTCCATGTGTCTTTCATTCCACTCAAAACTCCACTTCACCCTCTTACTCATTTGTTCTCTCATCAAACGTCAGAAAAAAATATTTATGACTTGATACATATAGTCTTTGTTGATCCTTCAGGTATTCACATGTATTTATTTCCCACTTGATTTATTTATTGTTGCATGATGTCGATATTATATATTTGTATATTGCATTTATTAAATGTTCACCATACAAGATTCAACATGTACGGACACATGAGAACCTTTTAGTAGGGGCAGGGTTATTGAATGTCATTTGTTTCCTTTGCAAGTTTCCTAAAGAGTTAGTGTTCACATAATTGTCTTAACTGCCTAAAATTTGTCATTATCATCATTAGCTCGTAGCCTTAGTACATAATGTTTTGATTGATACTGCGCAAGAATTCAAAAAATTCAAAATTCCTATTACCAAACTTATGATCTATTGTACTCATAACTGAGAGTGTCATTCCTAATGATTTTTGACATCAGTGGTTGCACCTAGTATTTTTCTCTACAAAGCTCTAAATTTGGTTTCAGAATTTTTGAGTGAAGGGTATTCACAACAATTGGTTTCAGAAGTTTTGAGTGACGAGTATTTACAGTGGCAGGGTTTGTGTCTTTTGGTAAGAGTTAACAAAGAAAAATTCTCTCAATGGATGGCTTGCCTATCCTCCATGAGCTAGTGGACCACTCGGTCTTACTATAGGATCAATAAATTTTGCAGGCTTTCAACAATGTGGAGTGGTTATGCTATTTTTTCAAGTTAAATGACTTTGATGAAGGAATTGCCTTCAAATTTTTAAATACATTCAATGGTGGAGAAACTCAGGTTAGAGGGATGAGAGTTTTTTATTCGAAAGAAAGGATAATGGAAATATCTGGCCTACCAACTGTAGGTGAGTCATACCAACATGGTCATGATGTCAGGTCAGCAAGAGCGAAATTCACAATAAGAGGCAACCAAGGGTTGGAGGTAGAAAAGTAAGGAGCTATATGGTTGTCTCTACCTCTACCATACCCTCATCTATCCACCTATATTATTAGGTATTTCACCTGTGAATGACATTTTTCATATTTGCATGCAATACATTTTAAATTATTGATTCATTTGAGACACGATCATCAAATGAATGTTCCCAATTTCCTATATACACTGTTATCTTTGAGTTTTAAGGAGGTCAGAAAGGGAAAAAAAATGTTGTAGCATATCAGGGGTTAATCAAATTTTTAGTTGAAAGGTCTTTGAGAGATGCATGACCCATGGGATGGGAAGAATTTGTCTCAGCCAGGGAAGTGCAATTACAAGATGTAGGGCCTAGTGGAAGGGTTATTATGGAGTAGATATAAACTCCTAAGGGAGTCGCTAAGGAAACATTTGAGCCTTCTACTTCAGAAGCTTCTCCTATAGCCAAAAGACCTATAGCTAGGGCTTCTAGCACACAAATCCCTAGTGATAAAACAAATGGTCAAGAAGTTCCTTTTGCATCACAAACCCCTATGGAAACTAGGGAAACCAGTAGGGAAGAAAGAGGAAAAGGAAAAATAAGTGAGGAAGCACCATAAAAGGAATTAGAAAAGACTCCTGAGTCAGTTTCCACAAGTTCTAAAAAGAGAAAGTGCACAACTACTCCTTCCAATCCTACAAGGTATCCTGCAACCACAACTCTTCGGAAGAATCCTCAAAAGAAAAGTCTTGTAACCACTATAGAAACAATAGTAAGGAGAAGTGTGTGAATTCAGGAAAAAGAAATAGTGCAATCTAATGATAACCCTAGTTCACCCCAAGGAGAAATTCCTACATTCAATATCTCTGAAGATGAGCAAACTAAAGATGAACCCAATTCTTTAGAAAAAAGGATATTGGTAGTCCCTTAAAAGATTATAGCGATGTTGGGGAGGAAGTTCCTAATGAAATACCATTTGAGGAGATGTGTGAACAAAGAAAGGAATAAATAGTTCCATCCCCAAATAGGGGGAGTTTTAAGGGTTAAATGACTTGGCCACTACAACTGTTAAAATGACAACACCTGATGAACCCCAAAGTAGTTCATGGAGATTAATGATTTGGAATTCGTAGTCTATCAAGATAGTAGAACGGGTGAATGTTGGGGTAAGAAATGTAGAGGAAACCAATACTTCATGTAATCATAGACCAAATGATGGTCATGTACCCCCAAAACATATAGCCTTCCATTCAATTTCTATGGATTTTTATAATAATGCACAGTATGAACACATTATGTGGGAATTGGAAAATGTTAGGATGCAAAAAGAAACTGAAAAGTAGAAACAAAAGGTAGAGAACCTAAAGCATAAACTAGATGTAGTTATTGAATTTATTCCTCAATTGATGGAGTGTAGACCACCCCCTAGGGTTTATGCATTATTTTTAGAGGAACAATACCTTTTGTTTAAATTAATGAGAATTCTTAGGGACCTTGACCCTAGTTTTGCTACTGCCCAAGGATTCCATGACCTTTTCAAGAAATACCCTGAATGGATGCAAAATCTGGCGTGTGAATTTTATCTCCATAACTATGTTGTTCCATTGGATACTGAATGGAATCCTTTGTTTTTATTGGTGATATACATTTAAAAACATTAATGTCTTGGGCTAGAAATGAGATTAACTTTGGTTACCAATTGAGGAGATACAAAGAGAAGGAAAGGACAGTAGCTTTTCCTTTGCAACTAGAAAGAAGTAATCCTACAACCATGCACTTTGATTGGTTACACATTACCTATGGTTTCAACCATCCAGATCTCAGGGTTAAAATATTTGACATAAGGGAAAAATTTTATAAGGAGTTTGAGAGAATGCCTTATCATGAAGGACAAAGGGCTGCTGAAGGAATAATGCAATGATGGGAGAAACTCCCTGTCACTAAGGAAAGATGAACCTCACAACTTGATCAATTTCAAGGTAGCAATGCAATGTGTACCTAGATATCTACAGCTAGGAAGACAAGCAAGGCTTGAGCACTAGTTTCTCTTAACCTTTCAGCCTCCTATTCTTATGTGGCCTCTCTACAGTTGTATTGAAAATGAATTGAATGAGCAACTGCAAAGGAGTAGGTGGAGCAAGTTGGAACACATCAGGGGATTCTACTTGAACATAGAAAGAAGCAGTGGTGGGGAGACAAATGTTGGAGATTTTAGAATGAATGTGCAAATTAGGAACTTCTCAGTGCCAAAGGACTGACACTAGACTTAGTAGGGGGAAAATTATAGGATGAGGATTTTTCATGATTTTGATAACATTTTTCTAAGTCTAGGATAAGTCTTTCATACACTCATTTTCCTATTCATTGCACTTTGTTTCATATCCTTAAAGATTTGGTTATTTTTTGGTTGGGTCAGTAGCATGCAACCACATTAACTTTAGTCTCATGGTTCTAGATTTTATAACTTTGGACAAATATAGTTGACCATTAATTCCTTTTTAAATGCTATATACTTATATATGATAATCTACAGTTATTTTTCAATTAATAAATAATCACATGGTGAATGAATATGTGTTGCATTTTATGTTGGATATGTGTCGACTTGTTCGTATTAAACATTTATGATGTAGATCAATTCATTGAAGGAAGATGAATGAGCAAGCGTCCATATGATTACTCATGAAGACCCGGTCCTGTAGCTAAAGGAAAAATGTTGAAACTATTTCGAGAATAAATTTGGCAACAACCAGGAGAAGATTGAGTCAAGAAGATGTTCTTAATACTGAGAAAATCTAGGAAGTAGTGGGAGTTGGATGTGTTCTTCATGCTCATTGAATAAGCTCTTGTTTTTACCTTTATGGATATTTTTACTCCTACTTCTTAGTTGCAATAACATATTCACCTATTCTCTTTGTGTGATCAGTTAGTAGTTAACTTTCCTTCTTTATAAATAAGCACTACTCTCCTACATGAGAGGGAGGGAAATAATTAATTCTAATAAGATTGATTATGAAATAGTGTACTCTATTATGTTTTTCCACTTTGTGAATACAGTCATCCTTACTTTTACATGAATGCAATAATGAAGTTTTGAAGGTTTATTAGCTATAATTAAATTCTGGATACTCACCCAAGGGGCCCACTTGGTGAGTAATCCTTGGTAGCTTTAGTTTCATTTCCTTCAACTCATCATTTTAATTCCACCATTTGTCTATTCTTGCAGCCAAACTAGACATAATAAGTAAAGCATTGTGAATTGAGCATTAGCATTTTTACTCAGCATTAGTGCTTCAATTTAGTTACTTTCTAAGTATTTTCTTCCTGCAACCATAGATTAAGTTTTCTTTCAGCTCTTTGTTCCTACAACTTCAGAGATAGAGCAGGCACTTAGTGCATATATTGTGTAGACCCATTTCAAGTAATACATCCTTGGATTGATGATTAAATGAGCCTTCATAATGAGAAAGATATCTACTTGGATAGGATCTCCAATCCATGAGTTGAGTCAAGAACCTAGTTATTGATCCATTTTTTTAAAGTCAAGCAACCATAAACTTGTGTTATGATGAATGGGCCAAGACAATGAGGACTGAACTTTCTATGTTCCTTAGGGAGAGCATTTATGTTGCATTGATTCTCATAAAGTACCAAGTCTCCTACCGAAAAGGATTGTTCAATCACTTTATGGTTGTATTGTCTTTGCTGAGATTTATGATATTCTTGAATATGCTCAAGGGCATTGATACATTTCTCATCTAACATTTCCAACTCTTGTAAGCATTGTGCATGTATAGTGTCATTATCCATAATGCCATTAATGGAAACTTGTAAGGATGGAATTTCCAACTCAAGGAGTGTAATGGCTTCTGCACCATAAACTAAATTATATGGAGTTGTTCCTATTGTAGTATGAATACTTGTTCTAAAATCCCATAGAGAATATGTTAGTTGAGTATGCCAACCCTTAGCATGTTTGGTAATAGTTTTGTGAAGAATCTATTCGATAATCTTATTCAAAGCTTCAACTTGACTATTAGATTGAGGTTAATAATGAGTAGAGAGCTTTTTTTTGATATAATATTTGTCCAAAAAAATTGTCACTTCCTTGTTTTTGAAAGGAGTACCATTGTCTGATATTATCGTAGATGGAATACCAAACTAAGAAATAATATTTTCTATGATGTAGGTACAAATTACATTCGTAGTGGTGGTCTGCACTGGCACTACTTCTACCCACTTAGTGAAGTAATCTGTGGCAATGATAATATAAGTATGTCCTTGAGAGGAGGGAGGAGATATTTACCAATAAGATCAAGCCCCTAAAGATAAAAAGGGTGTGATGTTACCTAAGAACGGAGTTCATGTGTTGGGGCATGAATACGATTGTTGTGATATTGGAATTGAGGATACTTTTTGACAAAAGCAAAAGAATCTTGTCCCATAGTTTTCCAATAATATCCAATTCTGAGAAGTTTATTAACCAAATCTTTTCCACCAAAATGGTTTCCATAAGATCCTGAATGAGCTTCATACAGAGCCATTGGGATCTCATTTTTAGTAAGAAAATTAAGGAGACCATCTTAAGAACATTTATAAAGGATATTAGCAAGAATGATATATCTTGTAGCAATTTTGCAAATTTGAACTCTAGTATTTATTATTGTTGCTTCAAGGAAAGTACCATCTTGTAAGTAATTAAAGATGTATGAATACCATTTATACGAATGAAGAGCAGGACAATAGTCATCCATACTAGGAATTTCAAAAATAGAAGGACTGACAAGGTTATGGATAATGAATTTATAGCTATCGATATTATCTTCTAAGGAGATAAGAGAAGCGACACTAGCCATGACATCAACATGCCAGTTATCTTTTCTTGGTAAGGAAGAAATGGAGTAAGAAGATAATTTGTTCAAAATATGTAAGTCAAAATATTGATACTTTTTTAATTTAGCATGTTTGGCCTTATATGTTCCATTTATTTGTTGCACTATTAATTGTGCATCCCCAAAGATATGTATGTTCTTTACCTTAAGGGAAAAAGCCATTTTAAGTCCTGTAATAAGGGCATCATATTCCACAATATTGTTGGTTCAAGGGAAATTAAGATGATAAGATAAGGGTATAGGATTTTTTGAAAGAGATATAAGGATAACACCGGTTCCAGAACCAGTTTTACATCTAGATCCATCAAAGTATAGTTCCCATGTATCTTCAATATCTACAGGAAAAACAAATTCATTAGGAAAATTTGTTCAATCAGGGCTTATGGTTGGTGAAGGAGCTTCAGCTAAATGGTTGGTTAATGATTGTCCTTTTATTGTTTTTTGAGAAAAAAATCTTAGGTCATACTCGCTTAACATCATTAACCATTTTGCTAGGCGTCCCAAGAGATCTATTTTGGAGAATAAGTATTTAAGGGGATCAAATTTGACAATGACATTAGGGTGAACCTGAAATAATGGATTACACTTTTTTGGAGGAAGGATTTCCTCTAAAAAAGCATAAAACTTGAAAACCATGTCGGGTACTTTTGATAGAAAGTCCTCCCAACTTTCGATCAAAAATTTCAAAAGAAACTACTTTCAATTGAAAGTAATTAGTATGGGGTTTTTAACCCCACCGAATCCCCACTGTCATTTTCATTTGCACAATGGGGTTTCATAGCATCCAAAAGTGTGGGGCTTCTAATTTGCAAACGTTAGTATATCCAGGTATTTTTAGTTATTTTATGTATATACTGCATTGAATATATATTATTTTATGTTTTTATTATATATATATATGTGTGTGTGTATATATATATATAATGTATATGTATTTATATATGTGCATATATATATATGTGTGTGTGTGTGTGTATGTGCATATATGTATATATGTATATGTTTATATATACATGTATACATGTATATATGTATATATACATTTATATATATATAGTGTAGACCTTATGGAAAGACATATTGTCAATTAGTGTCAAAACACTTAGTCATTCAATGTTGCCCGAGTATATAGTGACGCCTGAGTGTTCAACATCGCCTGAGTGACACTTTATCACCCGAGTAGTCTTTTGGACCTGAGCGATAGTTTGAAGCTGACTTTGCATATATTGTTAAATATAATTTTGTTTATTGCAAGCCTAATTACAAATTTATTTGTTGGATAAAGATATATATGTAAGATAGTTTGTTTTATCCAATATAGAGAATATGTAGAATATAAGAGTAGATAATGAATATGATTATGTGAAGAGTATGTATGCATAAGGCATGCAAATGGCAGTTTGATTTAAGTACATAAGTGTTCTGGACAATAGAGTCTTATCTATCACATTCATGTGATCAGTTATATTCAAAGGATCTTATTCAACAATCATAGTTTCACAGAGCAGATCATCAACTGGTTCATTCTCATAGGTGGATCAACAAATTCCTTTAACAAGGTGGACCTAACAATCCTTTCTTTAAATCTCTTAACCGAGTTGCATTACTTATTGTATTGTACAAAATCCTTTAACAAGGTGGAACGAATAGTCATTTATATGCTCCTAACAGGGCAGACCATTAGAAGTGGTCATTGTAAGCTCTAACAAGCTAAATTTATATTGCAGTACTAAATCTTGTAGGTATCACCCCCACCTGAGATTTAATTTCTTTTGGAAGGTTTCTAGGATACCAAATATTATGTTATGTAGTCTATCTGATTCCTTACTTTCAAGTTATATGCATGCAAAAAAATAAGTTAATCTAATTTTGGATTAAAAGGATTAAGTTTTATTGGTTCTTGATTCACCCTCCCTCTCAATCACTGGGTACATCATATAATTCCAACAATTGGTATCAGAGCGGTGGTTCTCTTATCAGAAGTTTAACAGCTTGAGAAAAGATCAGAGGATATGGAAACATACAGACTAGAGAAAGCCATTGAGAATGAAAAGATAGATCTTAAAGTGGCCATGGATCAGATCATAATACTTAAGGAGAAACTCTCTCTTTCCCTAAAGAGAAGAAAATAATTAGCACTGGAGATGAATGAAAAGAACTATATAGAAGAAAGAATTGAAGAATTTTTCAAAGATAGAAGCTCAAAAGAAGCTAATGCAACCATTGAAGACTTGCTTGCAAATAATCTCTCTTTACATGAAGAAGATAGAAAATTGAAAAGAGAACAAGAAGTTCACTCAATAAAAATGTGTGAAGTCATGGAACTAAAGAAAAAAGTAGAAGATGACAGAAATATAGCACAAGAAGATAAAATACTGTTGAGTATAAGATTAGGAGAAAAAGAAAATGAAATCCAACACTTATCACTTCAGCCAGCTGATTTGGTAAGTCAACTCAACAATGCAACACAAGAAGTTGTCAATCTAAGGACAAAAAATGAAAGACAACAAAATGATCTCAATACTAAAAAGCAAACAAATGGAAGTATGATGAATTCAAAAACTAGCATGGATCAGGCAACAAAACTCAAACATCATGGACAGACTGGATTAGGTTATATTGAACAAGGTGAATCCTCACAACAAGGAGCTCAAAGGAATAACAAACCTACATGCAATCATTGTGGTAAGACATGGCACACATCAAATAAATGTTGGAGCAATGGAAAGTCAAAATTTATTGGAAAACGCTATAGTTGGAAAAAACATGGACATAGAGCAAGTGAATGCAAAGAGAAACCTAAGTTTGAAGGGAAATGCTACAAATGCAACAAACAAGGTCATAGATCTTCTGAGTGCAGAACCAAGAAATGGAATCCTGTTGAACAATTAGCCAAGGCAATTTTTGGTTGGGATTACAACACTTGGTACAGATGTTGTCACCATGGTGAATATGGACACATTGGTGCAAATTGTATGAAGACTCACTTTAGAAAAAGAGATCCTACTAAGAGATGCTATGTGTGTAAACAACTCGGTCATCTAAGAAAGAACTTTATGAACAGAGAAAAAGTTGATACTAGTTTTGAGAATGGTAAAGCCAAAGTCTCTGAAGTCAGAACTCAGATGAGCAAGCAATGGGTAAGGAAATCCTCAGATAATTTAGATCAAAGCAATGAAGGATCTGATGACACCCTAAATAGTGATATGGGTGGATCTATCTCTACAAAATAGGAATGTAAGGAGATGACTGGAATTGTGAAATACAAGCCATCCTACATCAGTTCTAGATAAGCAATATAGTCCATATCCGTATATTGATGCATGAGGACATATTTTAGTTTAACCCGTGTTAAAATTTTAGTTACACCTGAGTCACTCTAACTCACCCGAGCTAAGTCGGGCAGTATTGATAATTGGAAAGTTAGTTTCACCTGAGCTTCCGAGTGAATCTTGAAGAAACACCTGAGTCACACCAGATACTATGTACGAAGCATTTAATGAAATACTCTAATGGTTGAAAATATGTTATATATGAAGGATTGAAAAGAGTATTTCTTACAAAGCTTTCAGTTTATAAGACAATTCAGAGCCCTTAAAAATTTAGTGTGAATTTGTGATTGAAAGTAGAGTTTGATCATTTTGTTCGAGTAATATGGCATCCACTTCTAGCAATAAGGTCAAGAAAGGTTCTGAGATGCTAGTAAGGAATGCAATTTGTGATCCTTCGGTGTTCAAGCTTCATCCAGGAGTTGCAGAGGAGATAGACCCGATGGGAGCTCATTCCCTAATTCCTCCAAGAGTTTTATTGGTTAACGACATTTGTAACTTCTATCACTACAACATACAAGAGCTTGCAACCAATGAGATGAATCAAGCATATGATAAATTATGTACCAAAAGGAATCTGAAGCCCGAGCATAAGCACCTCGAAACCAAGGGTTTGACACACATCATGCATATTCTGAGGGTCTTCCATAAAAAATGGATGAGATATGTTCTTAGTCATGTTCACAACATGCAACTATGGTTGGATCATCCTGTGAATATCAAAAAGTAGATAAGTCACCGTGTCACTAGGTTCCCTATGCTAGACAAGCCAAAAGCTACCAAAACCCTAACTAGGGATGAACTAGCTGAGTTAACTCTTTCCAAGTGGGATGACAGTGGCATGAGACTCAATAGAGTAACTGATATGGAGATGAAATTTGGCATTCATGTGATATCCCACAAGATATACATCTCGAGCAGACCCAATAGTATTGCATGTGAAGTTGTTGACCTAGCTTACAAAGTAGTAAAGAAGAATCAGGTATTTGACTTAGAAGAATTGCAACTCACTCAGTTGAGAAAGAATATGGAGAGCATCCGAGTATCCAAAACCAATTCATGTAAGTTTGGTTCTCTTCTAATCTGCATACTCTTTTATGTTGAGAAGTTCTTTCCCTCCAAA
>MU227529.1:2031673-2044908 GCA_018584345.1 Thuja plicata | reverse complement strand
AGTAGATATAGAATTCCCAAACAACTAGTTGAGAAGTACAAAGATGAAATCTATTTTCTAGTTGATTGTGATAAGGTTTATATACAAGCAGTAAAGCCTAGGGTTGCATGGGTACAACCCCTGCCATTTGAAGTTAACAATGATGACACAAAATATATCATAGAGGCTCTTGTGAATGAAATTTTCAATCCAAAGGCACCATACTTTGGAACATATGAGGAAGAAAAAACAAAGATATCTTTGGAGATTGAGATTCCTAAGATATTGAAAAGAGGAAGAAAGAGACTTGATGGAAAGACATCCAAATCTCCTACCATATCTGAGAGTAAAGATGACACAATTAAAATAGAGGATATAGTTAAGATAGAGGAAGTTGTATCTGACAAGGAAGAAATTGATGTTAAACCTCCACAGAAGAAGAGGAAGACAACACATAGATAGAAAAAGGAAAAAGGCACTACTCCTGTTGTCATCCTGAGGAGATCAAGGAGAAAAATTATACTAAGTGATGATGAGGATGATGATGAAGAAGATACTATGGTCTTCACTAAACCAACACCCACACTTGATTAGAATATTAAAGACCTTAAAGAAGGAAGAGAAATGAGTTCTTTGAAGTCACTGAAGTATGCATCTAGGTCAAAAGATGAAAAGAAGAAGATTGATAAAGAAGTGGTAGAGAAGATGGAAAAGTGGAAATATGACCCTTCCGAGTTGAAGAGTTATATGAATGAGGACTTATTTAAGGCAACATCTATTCCCTAGAAGAATGTAGTACAAATTGAAAGAGATATAAGGGAAGAGACATTGAAGCAGGTCATGCATGCAATGAAAGGAAAAGAAGTGAAAGAAGCATTGAGAAAATATGAGAATAATCACAACCCTAGATTCAGGGCATTCCAAATATTGAACAAGAACATAGAATATGTAGCTCAGTGTGCCACATTAGTGTGGAGATCAATATTTGAGATAGTAGAAGGCAATGTGAAGGAAGAAGTACCGAGTACAGACCCTCCAGCACAAGGAAATGATGATAATCTACCCGAGGTACAGACTATTGAAGAGTCCAACACAAAGAATATTGCAATTGAGGTAATGGCATCATTACCCCAATCTTCTATTCACAATATAGTACCTAAGTGAAAAGACAAGGTTGCAAAATCTGAATCTGAACAGACAAAGACCGAGCAACAGGCTCCTCTTACTACTGAGACATGCACACCCGAGTGGCAGAAAGGCAAGGTAGATAATTCTATTGTTAATATTGATTCATCAGTAAATATTGATCCAACAATTGGTACTGTAAAGGTCAATGACCTAATTGGATTGAATACCAAAGAAAAGGATGAGGTACGTAAAGGTAAGGAAATTGTTCCTTCACCAAGTCCTAAGTCAAAGGTAGTAATTACTGATGAGATAGATCTAGATAAAGAGATTGTGATTCCTAATTGGGATCTATCCAACCTATCTATAGAGAAAATGGATATTTTGGGAGAACTATGGAAGAAAAGAGTGTCATAGCAAAAGCTTCGAAAGGAAAGACAAAGGAATAAAGTACTTGAAGATGTTAAAGGCATATTTGTAGATGCATTGTTGATTGAAGTTAATGAGAGTGACTCAATAATGGACCAACTTGTTGACATTGTCCACAAGTTCAACATAGATATGAATGGTCTGGAGAAGTTACTTGAGAAGGCAGAGAAGAAATTTGAGAACAAGGTTCTAGAGAACATTGCAAAGAAGATTGAAACTGACCATGTGCATCTTACAAAGATCATCAAAACTCTAGAAACCACTATGAAAAATGTGGTAGCACTATTTGTAAAGTTGAGTGACTCCTCTAAATTTACCATGGAAATCAAGAAAAAGTTAGTAAAGATTGATGCAAACATGAAGGAAAGTGCAAGGCAATTAGCACTTGACCCAAACACAAATTATGCTCACTTCATGAAAATAAAGTATCTTACTGATTTATAGGATGGAGTGTTGAGAGAAGAAGCAAGGAATAGATAATCTCTTACAACAATCCAGAGCCAACTTCTACCACACATGGATGGAATACAGAAACACATAACACATGCTAAGACACTCATTCATGAAAACAACTTCTTAGTTTCTAAGCTAATGATAGAGTTGTCTTCATAACTAGAAGTTGAATTGCACATCATGAAGGTGCTAAAGGAAAATTGGGACAACACTCTGTATCAAATTTTGAAGGTACATAGTGATTTTCTATCCTACTTCGGGATAACCCTGTAGATGTCATTTTTGGCATTCTTGTCAAAAACAAGGGGGAAAATATCATTGTACAAGGGGGAAATGTCATTGTAAATATCATCAAGGAAACACATGTACAGTGAATAGTGAAGAAGATATATTTTACATTAACAATTTTGAAAAATACAAAAATAGAGTCAGTTGGACTCGAGCAGTAGAGGCAGTCTCAAAACCCGAGCAGACAGAAGGGGGGAGTTTTAAAATACAATAATACATTTGAGGTCAATTTTTGACTTTTAATTTCAACCAAAAGCTTCTTAGATTAAATATTTTTTTGGATTTGGTCAAAATGTCTATCAAATTTGGCTTTTAATGTTTATCAGCCCGATTTGGTTGAAATTTGGACCAATGCAGGCTCGTAAACAAAAAAAAGAAAAAGTAAGCTGCATTATTGTCATTGGATTTCCAATCAAAAAGTGACATTAGAGCCGAGGGAGGGAAGGAGGGCACACAAATATTTTGATGTTTTTTGAGAAGTTGTTGTAGCTTCTACACACATACTCAGGCTCACATATGTAGGTACTTTGATCCTTTAAATTTTTTCATATTCTTAATGAGGGTTTTTCATCGTGAGGAACAAACCAAGGGTTTCCATTTCTACTAGCTGTAAAGATAGAGTGCTAAGTGTGATTGTTCCCAAGATCCCTCCTCCCAAGCTCAAGAAACCCAAGACCATTAAAGTTAACATTGCTTAAGTGCTTAGTTTAAGGGGTGGTCATTACAAAAATAGACAGGGTTTCTAGACTTTACCCCCGCGAACTTGCCGATAATCACACCATCTACATTGGTCTACTTACTAATTTATGTTCTTTAGTTTTAATTGCAACAAGGGAGGTCATTACAAAAATAGATGTGGTTCCTAGATCTTACAGCCTTGAAATCTCCCACAATCCCACTATTTTCATTGGTCTACTTATTAACCCCTAACTATTGCTCTAAAATATTAGAGCTATAATCATAAAATGAACATTGACATACAAATATTTCTATACACATGATTTTGAATCACATAGAATGCAAAGAATTGTCATAGTATGTAGATGCCCAAATAAAAAGATACCCAAATCTCTAGCCGCATCACACACACCACTCTATCCTCCCAGTGACAACTTCTAAGCAGAAGTTTATAATTTGTAGAGAAACTTAGTTTAAAGAATCAACTGTACAAGCTTCTTATAAACAACCCAATGTCACGAGTCTATCGACTGTTATGAAAAAATATTTTCTCAAATACAAGTAGCTAGACAAGGTATATAACATACAATATGACTCCATGAAGTCAACAACATGGAATGACTGACCAAACACTAAAAAATGAGTCTTGTTAATAAATTGAAAAATAAAACTACTTCCTTCCCACCAAAGTCAGAAACTGTGCACACTTTTACAGTGCAAGGTTTCAATTTGCATCACCAATAATCTCCATAAGAAAATTTCCCACTTTTAAAATGATGAAACCTGTTTGCATGTCTCACAACAATTTCTCTTGCAACTATCTTACAAATAAACTTGGTAGCCTTGTGATAGTCACCACATACTTGAAGGTTCTTGACAACTCTAATAGTTGTTTCAGGAGGAATTTTTAACAACCCAAATGCAATTGCTAACTTCTCACTATGGTGACAGATGAATAATTCTTTCTCTTCCTCCTCGACATCATTTAATATAGGTTTCTTTTTTGGAATATAACCTACTTTCTTCATCTCCAAAGACAATTTCTCCAACATTACATAAATCTTATGTCCGTGGATGTGATCTGTCTCCTACACAAAAAGCATGTACCATTTTGTGGAGTTCAATCCAACTACATCTTGGTTTCTTTATAGTTTCTTTATCTTTCATCAAGTTTCTTACCTTTTGAACGTCAGCCCACCTGCCCATTTCTGCATAAATATTTGACAAAAGGACATAAGGTGTAGCAGTTTTAGGATCCAACTCAAAAAGAAGTGTTGCCACAAATTCTCCTATTCCTATCTTCTTATGTGATCTACAAGAACCAACTAAACACATCCACACAACCACTTCAGGTTGTATTGGCATTTTAATGATAAAGTTTAAGGCTTCCTCAAGATAGCCAGCACAACCAAGAAGATCAACGATGCATACATAATGATCCATTGAAGGTGTAATGCAATAAGAGTTGCTCATTTCATTTAAGTATTTATAGCCCTCGTCCACGAAACTTGCATGGCTGCATGCATATAAAACACAAACAAAGTCTATATGGCTAGGATTGGTTGTAGAATGCTTTATTAATTCAAAAATTTTGATCGCCTCCTTGCAATATCCATGCATTGCATATCATGAAATTATCACAGTCCAAATGACTGAGTTTGGATTGTGCATTTTGTCAAACAATTTGCATGCCTCCATTATGCTTCCACATTTTGCATACATGTCTATTAGGGCAGTCACAAGTACAACATCTGATAAACATCTTCTTTTGATTATTCTTTGATGGATTTCCATACTTTGTCCCAAAGCACCAAGCTTGCCACAAATTGGGAGGATGTTGGCTAAAGTTAATAAATATGGCTGTGAATCTGATAATTGCATTTGCTTAAAAATCTCCAATTTATTTTCAACAAGACCATTTGTGCATAACCCACGATCATTGTATTCCATGATACCACATTTCCTTTAGGTGTTTCCTCAAACAAATCACGTGCCTTTTGTATGCTTCCACATTTTACATACATGTCCATCAAGGTAGTCACCACCACTATATTTGACAAAAACCCATCTTCAATTACTTTTTGGTGAATTTCCCTACCCTATTCTAAAGCTCCCATTTTGGCACATGCTGGAAGAATGCTGGCAAAAGTGGTTGCATTTGGATTTACACCTCCCAACAACATTTGTTTAAAAACCTCCAATGATTTTTCAACAAAGCCATTTTATGTATATCCAGTGTTAATATACTTCAAAAATTTAAGATTTGTAATACCAATGAAATTGAAGATGAAAATCATTTCCTGCCTATTTTTTTAATATAATTTTAAGAATATAGTAGTAAATCTTTTTGTTTATGAAAATTAGGGTTAATAATATCATGTTTTCACAATCTACATTTGATATGTTATTAAATTTATAGATTAGACTGTATATTAATTTTAAATCAACATTTTCGATCACAATCTGTAATCCATCATCATGATTTCAGATATTTTATATTTATTAGCTGTCCATATTATGAACTTGCTATTTGAGGACAAAATCTGGACAAGTAAACGTAATGAGCACCCAGTGAGAACACTCAAATCTTTTTGGTACCTTTCAAGTTTGTTAGTTAAATAGTATCAAGGATAGCTACACAACTGTTTCATTTGGTACACATTTGATATTAGCCTACCTAGCCACGTGTTGATGTGAACTAGATATCCAAAAAAAATACATTAATTTTATAAATCTTTTGGGAACATCCTTAGATGAATATAGGAATAAAGTTGATAGACATTTGGAACAAAGTGAACTTTAGCATAACTATGCTACTTTATAAATTTTCAATCAGATAGTATGTGAATTGAATATTACCATAGCATGTTTGGAGTAGGTTAGGGCCATTAGACATTGATTAACATTTTCTAAACAATGAGGATTCAAAAACCATTACTTATATGAATGAACAATTTTTTATATGATATTGGAATCTTTGCACTGACTGTTGTTTTTCTTGATTGAAAAAAATTTGTTTATCTGCTCCCCTGAAATTTCCTAGGAAAAGGTTCGTCATTGTCTGTTGTACTCTTGACACTGTTAAATATTTCTTGATTATTTTCAGAATATGAACTATAATTTTTGACAAACAACTACTGTAACATGCTAGAATCACACTCTTAAACCTCTAGGTACTCACATATGATATTGTTGGATACATAACCAAGAATATAAGGATTTAAAGAGGTCTTAGAAGGACCTATGAATTGTCCAAAATGTCAACCAAGCTCAAATAGTAACAATTTATGAATAACCATCTGTAACTTCTTTTTTTGTAACTTATGTTCCTTACTCTGAGGAACCTAGTGTTCTAAAGATGGATTTTGTACAAATTGGGAGTCTTTTCCATAAATGAGGCTATTGGCTCATTGTAGATCCTTCCACAGATCTAAATGGACTGCTGTCTAGTCATATCTAGCAAGGAGGCATACAAAAGGACAATGATTTTTCTTGGCTTGCAGATCATAACAATGTATTGTCTTAGAAATAATTTAAAGACATGAGTTGACTTAGCCCATCCATTTGTGCTATGCAAATGCTCAAAATGATAATTTTTAGGACAATTGTTACTTCATTGCAGCTTCACAATTGATGTCTGATCTTGGCTAATCCAAAAATAGTTGATCCATACTATTCTATTGAAACCTAATTAAACATAACATAATTTGGCGTGAAAATGACACCTACTTGAAAATGAATGAGATAACTCTATAATGAACAATTCATAATAATTACTCCATTAGGTACAATACTTGCTGAAAGTTTAGCAAATGGGATAGAAAACCAAGTGGACTTGATCTTTGGGGAAACTTCATAACTAAGCATACTAGAGATGGAATAGTACAAGGATGGTGACCTCTTGAAAAGTCCCAATGCTTCACCCCTATGAGCTCTACCTGGATGCAATGAATGTTAAGTGGAACCAATTATTCTCTTGTGAGATGGGCTATTGTAAACATACTCATGAAATATAGGTGGATGAAGATTGACTCATAAACTAAGCAGTTGAATCCTAATAAAAAATCACAAAAGCATAAAATTAGTAGTGACCTGCAATCTCAGTAGTGACCCACAAACTTTATATAATGCACCCTCTTACACAAGAGAGTTCATGATAGGGAATGAAAGAACACAACATCTCATCTAGTCAAGAAATTCACCAAATATCAGGGGCATGCCATCAAAGAATGAGGTCTCATCAATCACAAAAATTTAAAATTATGATCTTCAAAAATAGAAAATAGTAGTTTTATTTCATGATAAATTATAGAGTATAACTTGAACTATCAACCCCTACCTATCTCAATCGAAGGCTCTGTTTTGGCTCAACTAAAAATTAAAATACAAACATAGAAAAAATACACTAACTTTCTTGCCATGAACTCCTATAGTAGCCTACTAAGTGACCCTCAAACATATTGAAGGAGGTATGCTAGACAATCCAAATATTAAAATCAGATCAATGAAACTTCCATATCAGCCTATGTGCATACATAACTGGTAGGAGTATATGAAAATAAAGGAGGAACATACAAGACTAAATAATTACCTAATGAAAACCGACCTCATCACCACTTGGCTTATCTTCATATGGTGCCAATATAATCATATAAGAGCTTTAAAATAGTGCTGGAGCTCCAACAATATAAGTTGGAAGTAGTCAGATGTTAGCGTAAAAAGAATGCTGCAACTACAAAAATCATTATCATAGATTGCACCAAGTATGGCCTTGAGATTTAGATTTATCCTTTGAATTTCATGTATCTTGCATTTATTCAATTTTGGGAAGGAAAATACACTTGTTGTCCATCAGTTATAATGTTTGTGAAGTTTTGGACATCAAAAATTTCTGAATTAGAGTATAATCTTCCAATGATAAGTGAAAGCTTATTTTTGTTCGATAAAGAGGTCTTGCTTATCCCAACCATCTAGAGTATGAAATGTGAATGCATTAAGGTGCACAAACTGATTTTCAAAAAGCATCAACCAATTATTGGTTGTATCAAGTATATGCACAGAATGGCTTGTCGATAAAGCCTTGGGTGTTCTTTACGTAATTGAAAAATCCAGTAAAACTAAGAAGGATGGATCAAGGAAGGAGATGAAAAAAGAATTTATTATATATGTTTCTATCATGAGAGACTACAAATAGATAAGACAAGGCACTCAGGGCTACAACCAAAACCTGAAAGATGTAGAGCGCCATCCACTTACTTCTTGATCAAATATTTTCTATTTCAGGCATTGAACCAAATGAAAGTTGTCCTTTAAATGATTCTCGTGAGATTACTGAAGCTCTATTTGCTTGATATCTTGATCATCAAGCTTGATGACATTTCCTTTCAGGGTTAGTTTAGTTTTTTAAAGTATTAAAGTAATCCAAAATCATTGGCCTTTTGGACATGATTCAGTTTCCATACATAACACATTGCCCTTCCTGCTATAGCATTTTTTGAACTTTGGTTTACATTATAATTTTTATTAGGGTGAGGGTACCACAATAGATTAATACCATGCCTAAACCACTTCCAAAGGCTTGAGTGTCCCTTGATTGCCATCATTGAAAAAGTATGAGTAATTTGGAACTCTAATGAAGTTATCTCTGCTATATAGTAATATTTTATTATTAGGGTGAGGGTACCACAATAGATGAAGACCATACCTAAACCACTTACAAATACTTGAGTGTCCCTTGATCTCCATCATTGAAAAAGTATGAGTAATTTGGAACTCTAATGGAGTTATCTCTGTTATATAGTAATATTTTATCAATTGGAATAATCTTGTAATATTTTATTATTTTTGATTATATACAAGATACTAATGTTTTTATGTTTACATGTTTACTACTAATGCTTGTATGTTTACATTTTGTATATTTATAGCCCGAATAATTGCCCATGAAGAAATTTCACACCTGGCAATATGAACCCAGAACAAAATAATGAGACAATTGCTAGATTGTGGTCTCAGTTCCAAAGAAAAGTTGATAAATGTAATTATCCTTGAAAAAAGTGTAAGGGCTTAAAGAATTGAATAATTCTAATCAAAACAGCCCAGAGTCATTGTAGGCAACATGGTCATGTTGAAGGGGGGCACAATTTTTTTTGATTGGTGAATGTGGATTTCCAACTGGAGGAACATGGAGGTGTGAATATCCAAGCCGAGGATAACACTCCCATGGAAGAAGATGATCCTATGGCAGAGAACACAATTGAAGATGATGGTATTGGCATAGCTGATAATGTGCTAGAGGACATGATTGAAGAAGATGGTATTGGTGTAGATGATCATGATGATGGTACTAGCACATCTGATAATGATGATGAAGATGCTCTTGATATACCTATACTTGACAAGGAATATGAGCCCCTATACCAAGGCTCCCAAACAACTCTTCTCTCTGCTATAGTGTTGTTGGTGAACTTGAAGGTTATGAATGGTTTATCCAATGTAGCAATGTCACATATGCTAAGGTATTCTATTTTTTTTCATCTTCAATGTTAGCATACCATTACTATTCATTATATTAACAATTAATATTTGTTGTTGTAGGTTGATAGGTGAATTTTTGTTACCACCATCAAATATTCTGCCTCGTTTGTACCAAGAACTATCTACCATTATGAATCAAATTGGAATGAAGTATCAGACAATATATGCATGTCCCAATGATCACATTCTATATCATAAACAACATGAATTTTCAACAGAATGCCCTGATTGTCATATTATAGATATCAGTCATATCAAATAACAAAAAAGGTGCCTCACAAGGTTCTTCGATACATTCCCATTATTACACGTCTTCAATGATTATTCATGTGCACTAGCTTGGCACAATTTATGGATTACCATGCACACAATATAAGTCAAGATGACATTATGTGAATTCCTATAGATGGTTCTTCATTTAAAGACATAGAAACATGGCCACACTTTAAAGAAGAACCTCATAATCTCAAGCTTTCATTGGCAGCGGACGGTGTCAATCCATTTGGAGATATGAGATCTGTTTACTTAGTGTGACATTTTTTTGTTGTTAACAATAACAATCCTCCTTGGATGTCCATAAAGAGGGAGCACATAATGTTGTCAATTATTGTACCAGTTATTTTTTCATTTAATAGTTATCTAAATTAATTTATAAACACCGCATCAAAATGGTCATAATAATTATGTAATGTTTTTGTTCATTCAACTAGGTAAGTACCAAGTTAAAGATATGAATGTGTATATTGAGCCCCTTACTGATGAATTGTTGAAGTTATGGAATGGGGTCACTATGTATGACATCTCTAGACCAATAGGACAAAGACAATTTCAATTCCATGCAATGCTTGTATGGATAATACATGATGCCCCTGGGCTAACTCATTTTTGCAGTATATTATATATTGTTAAGGTCACATATTTTTGGTATGTTATAGTGCTTACACATTATTTTTGTATGTTTAATTTGCGCATGATAATTGTACATGTTCTAATTGTACGATATCTTTTAGGTCTTCAGACAAAGGATAAATTTGCATGTCTAGTTTATGGTCCGAAGATGAAATCTCATCATTCAAGAAGTTTAGGAAATCAGGTGTTCGATGAGTTTAGGCACTTTCTCCACAATAATCATAAGTATCGAATTATCAAAAAATATCTTTTTAATGGGAAAGAAGAGACAACATCAAGGCCATGAAGAATGACACCTCATCTATGGAAGTTGGAATACAATAGACTAAATCACTGAGGTAATGTCATTCCATCTGATGATTTTTGTTTAAAATTTATATTTTGATATTGTCTTTTATTTACTAATGATGTAATTGATGCTCATGAAGGTCATCAAGGCATCAGTGACCAACTTTCTAGAGGAATAAAAAGTTATCCTAGTCAATTTAGTAGGTCTCCGTACTACAAGGATCACCCAATCAGGCATTTGTTTGATGCTATGCATATTGGAAAGAATGTAATAGAGATACTATGGAAAATATTGGATGGAAGGCGTGACAAAGAAAAAATTGCCAAAATTTGTAATGACATTCATGAATCCAATCATGCACTGAAAAATTTCATTGAATCAAATAGCAATGCAGACCGCATAAATACGAGTGCCCTTTCTTGGTTATTAACTGAGAAGCAAAGTGATGCATTAAAAGAAGTCATAAAAAAATAAATTTCCAAAAGGATTTGCTGCAAATGTAAGCAGTCTTGTATCAAAGAAAGGTGATTTTGGGCCAGGGTTGAAAACACACGATTGGCATACCTTTGTCAAGGTAAGTCATGCTCTCTATTTACAATATATTTATAAAATTGCATGTACTTTTTATTGTATTATTTTACAATATATCGAAAAGATCATTTTTTAATTATTGCAGTACGTCCTACCTCTATCCCTCCTACACCAGTTTGACAATAGTGTTAAACAAGTTATATACGATCTTGGAAAATACATGAGGTCAGAAGTGTTATTTCTTAGACTTGTTGTACAAATATTATATTTATGACTTGCTTTAATTTTTATGTAATTTATTGTATATTTTTTTCTAAAATCTTGTTTATATGTTCTTGCGAGTTGAATCTCTTTTAGGTTGTTATCATCTAAAGAAATTGATAAAAAAGATATAAAATATTGGAAGAGAAAAATTTCCCAGCTCATGTGTGAAATGCAAAAGTGTCTATCTCCAACTTTTTTCAATGCTCAAGAACACTACCTCATATATCAAGTTGAGGAGATTGAATTGTGTGGACCTGTACAAAGTAGGTCAATGTGGATGGTTGAGAGGCACTTGAAATTTATGAAGGGATTGGTTTGACAAAGAGCACGTCCTAAGGGTTCTATGGTGGAGGGATATATGGTATACCTGACCATGGTGTACATTAGTGAATACCTTCCCAAGTTTGCAATAAATATCCATGTAGATCGTATTTGGGATCCCAACTCTATTAAAAAATTCAAAGGGGAGTACTTGATGGGGAAAGGTAGATTGAGGAAAGTGAGAGGTAATTATACAGTGTTATTGTAGTTTATTAATTCTTATAAATCTTCAATATAAGTTGTTTCTAAGCAGTCTATTTGTTTTCTTTACAGTTGGTCGTGAGTGGGATGCACTACATTTGTATATTGCAAACAATCTTGATTGGGTGATAGTATGGATTCAAAAATATCAATAAGATGGTCACTCATTAACATGGGATGGTGTTGCATCATTGGCTAAAGAAGCTCATTGTAATGGAGATCTCAATGTTACGCCAATGGTACTTGATCTAGAACATGGTTTAAGAGGTAGAAAGGTACTTATAAGTTTACTAACCATGACCCATAAGTTTAATATCAACTCACAGATTGATGCAAATAATCTTGACATGTTTGAATAATTGCAGATCAAACACCACAAATCTATGTACTACTATGGCCGTAAATTTCACATAAAAAAGTTAGACGACATGAAGAAAACTTGTGATTATAGGATAAGTGCATTCTTCGAGGTCACTAATATTTCATCTAGAAATGACATACATCCTCAACAATCTAAAAATCAATACTATGACATTTTGGATGATATACTTGAGTGCAATTTTAATTCATTCAAATTAGTTCTATTTGTCGTCAAATGGTATAGGCTACGGCTGAATCAAAATGATCCTGATAGGACTATTATTGAACATGATAGTAGATCTACAATGATTAATACAAGGTTATTTCAGCCAGTTGGAGATGAGCCCTATGTTCTTCCAAGCCAATGTGAGCCAGTGTTTTACTTTGGTGTTCCACATAAATCGGTTTGATCATTTTTTGTTAGACATGATCCAAGAGGAAGGCCAGTAAAGTATAATGTGATGGAAGAAGAAGATACTAAATAATCAGAAGATGAAGTAAATGATGATCATGATAATGATGGTGATGAAGATGGTGATGATGGTGACAAAGTAAATGATGATCATGATGATGATGATGATGATGATGATGATGATGATGGTCATGGTCATGGTCATGATGATGATGGTCATGATAATGGTGATGAAGATGATGATGATGGTGATGAAGATGGTGGTGGTGTTGGTCATGATGATGATGACAACGATGACAATGATCAAGGTGACAAGTACAATGATGGTTATAATGATGATGATAGTCATGATGATGACATGGATGAAGAGGATGATCAATAACATGATCAATGAAATGTATGTCAAGGTATGATCAATGTCACGTATGAGGTATTGATTTATTCATAGAAATTTGTTTG